>VZTD01005732.1:508623-692371 GCA_013397725.1 Rhagologus leucostigma | reverse complement strand
GCCTCCCGGCAGAGCAGGGGAAGGCGGGCTTGGGGTCCCGGGCCCCCTGAGGTACCCAAGCAGATGGTGAAAAGGGTCCCAGAGCAAACGGCCACTCCAGCGAGCAGACTCCACTCAAGGTAGAAAGGAAGGCAGCAGAAGGCAGGACCCCGCAGTGATGGTGAGTTCTCCCTACAGCGACCGCAGCCTCTCCTTCCCCTCCGAACGCCGGAAGAAAAGAAGCCAGTAGGCACTGTATCCAACCCCTTTTCTCAGTTCCAAATCTCGCGGCCCCTTCCTCCCTCACCAGAGAAGAAAAAAAAAGTAAAAAGAAGACAAACTGGCCTCTCCCTCCCATGGCCATGTCCTTTGTCTTCCTTAAGCACCCATCAATTGTCCCTTAGCATGGGGAAAAAATTCTTTAAGAGGGAAAGAAAGGAACAAACAAACAAACAAACAAAAAACTCCTAAAAACCCCCAACAGTTTTATATTAGCTACACGATTTTATGCACCAAGAGAGTACTGTAAAGAGAAAGAGTTTACGTATTAAAATGTTTCCTGAATGTTTGCTGCATCTTTACTTCTCTGTGATAGATCTATTTAATTAAATTTATCATGAGACACTTTTTGTCCTGTAATTGTTTGGGTCACCTTGGATAATAATTGCTTTCACTTCATCACCGTAATCTGCACATTATTGTGCATTATGCAGGTTTTTGCCAGATGATTAAGAAATCACGGTTGTAAAATCGCTTTGTTTTTTGAAATGCTCCAGTATACTGCAGCAGCTTAGCTGATATTGTATTAAGGTCTCTAAGTGTTAGATGGTTTATATATTAAAGTAATAAAAAGTGGTGATGTCAATTCTTCACTAAATGCTGACATGCTATATGATGTGGCTCATTAGTTAGCATTTTTGTTTCAGGTATGTAGTTTGTTAGCTGTCAAAAAGAAAATGAATGCAAACATGTATTGGGCATGATACTATTTTTAAAACAAGAATAAAGCAATGAAAAGATTAGCATATATGTATTTTAATAACAGAGACATCTTGTATTTCTTTCTTTTTTTAAAAAATGGTGTTCATAACTTCTTGACAAACATAATTTGTTATCGTGCACTGACCTACCACACTTTGTTCCAGTAGAATACTACTAAAATAAATATTTTATAAGCAATTCTTAATTCTGAGATGACAAAGAATCATACATTAGTAGACACTGATGTACTTTACATCTTATGAAATTCAGTGCAATTGTTAGGTGATAATACTATTGCATTGTTACATGGAAATACACTGTACTACTACACTACACATTATAATAGCATTATGCTACAAGGAACATGCAAGTACGACTTTGAAGGTATCTTAGTGACTGTAGAAGTGCTTGAGCTGTGGTCCTGCTGCTTTGTTACATTCCTGCAGAATTTACTTGTGCCTGATTAGGACAAATATATTCTTGAAGTTTGTGTTAGAAAAATATGTAAACTTGCAACATTTTTCATTAAGCATACGTGTGTGAAGGTTTTTCTTTGTACTTTGTGACATTCTGAAATGATTTCTGGAGAATTGGTGTGGATATAACCTTTTTTTGTCTGGTAGCCCTTAAGTCCTTACTGAGAATATATACGGAGGATTCATTCAGCTACAGTGTTGTAGATGTCCTAGGATTGAATAGCTTAATATCTAAATAAATGAGACAGGCATGGGACAGCAAGGGGTGAGAACATCAGGATACCCTCAGGAAAAAAAAAAGTGGTTTCTATAACAGATAATTGGATTTACTCAGGCTTTAAGGATAGTATATGTTGCCAGCTATGTGTATCAGGAGTTATTCTATATTGCAGAGAGAGTATTTGTGGGAGACTGCCCTGTCATCTAGTAACTTAATTAGTTTATAACTTATTCCTTTGATTTCAATTTTAACTTTTCATGGGATGTTCATATTTCGTTTTGTGAATTTTCAAGTCAAGACATTGAAAAACTATAAATGTAAAGTATTAAAAAGTAGCTTACTGGGTTTTGTTTTACTTAGTGCACAAACCAGTACTGTTAAGTCCTCTGGTTATGTTTACTTTTGTATCTTAATTAGACCTTCTGTGTTTAAAGGTCTGTTTTCTGCAATTAAGATCTTCATAGCTGTTGTAAAAATATCACTTCTATACATGGAGATATTCTGTTCATAATGCTTAGAAAGCTTTACAAAAGATGCAAATTAGGGGGGTGAAACATAATTGTTTTGAAATTTATTTATCATTTTAATTTTCTACGATTTTTCAGGTCACCCAGCTTTATTTAAGTAACTCTGGAAAGCTGTGTTCCTCACTTCCCCCACATATATTTTCCTGTGCTGAAAGAGCTTACCACATGCTATTCCAGGAGCAGCATCCCCAGTGCTTTATCCTCAGGTGAAAATTTATCTTTCTATTAATTAATTTGTACTTCCTTACTTTCAGCTGTTTCCCTTGGGCCTCAGCAGTTGAGATTTCCATTTTATTTTTTTCTCCAACTGATTTTTTTCTGTGTACTGATCTCTGTATCATACGTTAGAGAAAAATAGAAATAAAAAATGTTTAATTACATCTCAAGTTCATGAATTCTCTTGGGCAATTGCCACTCCATGTAGCTGCATTTAATTAGGAACAAGAGTTAATGGTAAAGAATTCAAAACTGCTGTGTGTGTTTGCTAATATTGCATGAATCAGGATTAGAAATAGAATCTATTGACAATAAAAATGGTAAATCCTTGACTAAATTATAAACCTCTGTGTTGAAGTGCCTGTGTTGGAGCTTGCACTCTGCCTCAAATGTTTGTGTGACCATGAGTTTGTTCTTTAGCTCTCCAAGCTCAAAATGGACTTTAAAACGGACTTTAACATTTACCCTTTATTCACAGTGCTGTTTCAATGATAAATAACTTCAAGATTGTGAATAAATGTATCTGCAAAGATATAAATAAATCTGCAAAGAGTTTCATCCAAATATGCTGGTTTTATAATGGTGAAACTTGGCATTCACCTGGAGCTTTTTAATCCCCAAATCTGTTAATCCTTCTTTTCTCAAACTCTCTGAAAGCGGTGAGTCTGGTGAATTTGATGAACTCAGGAAAAGAAATTTGTTGTTCAGTCTTATCACCTCTGTCTTTTCACACTTTACTTGCTTTCATATCTTCTGAATCAGTAATCTTAATACCCTCCATGAGATTACAGAATCAATGAGATTATAAAAGACCGTTGAGATCATCAAGTCCAACCTTTGACTGAACACCACCTTGTCAACTAGGCCATGGCACTGAGTGCCATGTCCAGTCATTTCTTGAATACCTCCAGGGACAGTGACTCCACCACCTCCCTGAGCAGCCCATTTCAGTGTCTAATCGCCCTTCCTGAGGCGGAATTCCTCCTGATGTCCAACCTAAACCTCCCCTGGTGCAGCTTGAGGCCATTTCCTGTTGTCCTGTTGCTGGTTGCCTGAGAGAAGAGGCCGATACCCACCTGGCTACACCCTTCTTTCAGGCAGTTGTAGAGAGCAATCGGGTCTCCCCTGAGCTTCCTTTTCTCCAGGCGAAACACTCCCAGCTCCCTCAGCTGTTCCTCTTAGGACTTGTGCTCCAAACCCTTCACCAACTCCGTTGCCTTTCTCTGGACTCAGTCCAGCACTTGAATGTTTTTCTTGAAGTGACGAGACCAGAACTGGACACAGGACTTGAGGTGCAGCCGAATTTCTTAAAATTTTACAATTTTTTTTTTTCCCCAGTCACTTCACATCTGAGCAAAAGTTCACTCACTGAAATTGAGCATTTTACAACAGGAAAGCATTTGGCCAAATCACTGAAGAACTTACTCTCAGTTATTCACAATTATTTTCACTTTATAGCAAGCCAGCTTCACTCCTTTGTGCTGTCTTCATATAAACTTCTAATGGAAGTCAGAGAATAAAATAATGTTATTAGTGATGCTTTTAAGTAGCCAGTAGGTGGACTTTTCATAATTAGCTTCCTTCTGACTGCATTTTGCTCCTGCTTTTCAGGATATGAAAATACATTAAGCACTGACAAGATAAGTAAAGAGCTGTCTAGGCAGCTTAAATATAGGCTTGTTAAAAGCTAAGGATCCTCAGTAAATCAAACCAAAGATTTATGGCATGCTGATGGCTAATTTTGTGAGTCAAAAAAATCATAATAAATACATAAAATGAAATGATCTAACTTGTTAGCAGCCAGAAGTGTCAATATCCAATGATACTGTTGTGGTATAAATCACATTTATAAGCCAAATAATCTGGAATGGAGAGAAATCCTTGTGTTTTACAGTGGAATGCATTGAAAGCTTTGGATTTCCTCAGTTTAGCATCACCAAAGGCATTCTGATCAAGTTAATAATTTTTTTTTTGAAAGTATAAATCTATATGTCATAAGTGCAGTGGTCTGCTGCAGTACAGTTACAGGTCTGTATTAAAACATTGTTTAGAAATACACTGTGCAATTTAGCTTAATTTTAGAAATATAATTTCTATAACATGCATGTATAACATGCAGGATTGATCAGTTACAGATAGCATTACTGATAATACACAACCCTTTCTTTTGTATTTAACAGTTTTGCTTGCACATATTTGTTTCAAATCTACAAACCTCAGTCACTGGGAGCAAGACTCTGTCTCACATACTCTGAAAATGGAGAAGAAATAAATTATTCTGACCCCCAAAAGTGTGCAAACTTAGTCACTATTCCCTGGATATATCTTACTATGTTAATAGGAATTTGGCGTAGTAATGCTCACTGTTTAGGGTAGTACAATAAGAGGTTGATTTCAGACGTTTGTGCAGAACAGCACAACTGTCTTCCTTTAAATCTGGTGGAAACTTTATATGAACACATTCTGTCAGCAGTTTTTCATCATTTCTGATTATAGTTCAAGTACTGCAGGAGTAAGACTTTTTCATTAAGTATTTCTGCACTTCTGAGTGTGGTACTCTTGGTCAGAATTGAAAATGAAGTGCAAAAAATAAAACCCTGTCATTTATATATCGTGTGAAATGACAGGTATATTGCTCCTTACATGTTTTATATTTTTTCATATTTTCCCTAAACAGATGATTTGTAGAATTTCTTTATACTGGGATTGTTGCTTACTAAACAATAATGATCCGATAATGATCCAGTGTTCTGAAATTATAAAGATATAGACAAACCTGCCTAATATGCATAAACTGAGGGTAAGCAAGTACTTCTCAGTACTTTCAGAAAGTGATTCTTTAAAATTTCTTGGGGTTGGCTGTTTTCTGACTCTTTTACGTGGACTTCCTTGATTAACTACTTCCATGTGATGGTTCTATCTCCATCCAATAATTTTTGAACCCGGTGGGCACCAGCAGCTGTGCTGGTCTCAGAGCTGGGGTGTTCACACAGGCTTTGTGGGTTTGGGAGTCACCATGAAGGGAGTTGGAACTTCAACCACAGCTCTTCACAGCCAGGCAGTTCATGTGGATGTCCAGCAAGCACATGCTCTGCACAGAGCTCTCCAGCGTGGGTGGCACCAGCAGCCCAGCTAGACTGGCACAAGAAAGCGAAAGAGCTGGATGATAATCCAATTGCCATGGATTTGATGGGTGTAGCTTCTTTAGTTCACCCTGGGTGTATTATGTCTTGTGTTCTTTGCTTCACACGACTGTATTTTCACACTTTCAACTGGTCTTTTTCCTAAAAAATTTAGATTTAAATTTTTTATTTCAAAGCAGAACTTATTTTTTAAATTATTCATAATATTTGAAGATAGAAATATTAGACCTGTAATTAATGTTGTATTAACAAAATATTCATAAAGAAATAGTAGGGAACAGGCCCTCCATCAGGTAGTTATAAAGAAAAGCTGGAAAGTCAAAGGAAGAATAAAGTGAGAAAACTTCATGGAACTTGCCTAAAGCCCTATGTGAGCATAGGATTTCAAATTCTCTGTCCATTTTCCTTTCCTTTGGAGTACACTGTTTCTAATTTAACCTTTTTTATCAGTGAAATAAGCCTTCTTTGTCTGTTCCCTAATGCCTTCTAAGGAAGTTTTAGTGCAGAAGAATGCCTTTCTGCTTTCATGCTAACTTATCCTACACCTTGATAAGGCAGTCCAAACAAAAATAATAAGAAACCAACATTCATACTGTAAATCGCACTTGGAAAAATATAGCAATGAAACAGTTATTTAAAAGAGAAAACAGGAGTTGTTCTCTAAGCAGCATTTAATTGCTAGAGCAGAAATATTGTAGACAACGGTGATATTTCAAAAAATTTTATTCAACCTCAAATGAAATGGAGTAAACAAGATCTGTTACAAGGTACCAAATTACTTTTTCGTTGTTGAATTGCCTCAAATGTTCCAAATAATGGTATCAACAATTAAAACTTTTCCTAGCATAGCATTTCTTTCTCGGCGGTTCAATCTGTATTTTACTAAAAGTGAATATAACCCATTGAAATGTACGGAACAACTAAGTCACATTGTGTCTCTCTTTCAGCAACCACATTCTAGTGAATTTTGAAGCCCTGAACAGTAATCTAGCAACCACTTTGATCAACAAGCTCCTGTGGCAGGACTGTAAAATGAACAGTTGAGCCAAGCATGTCAAATCTTTGCAGCTGTGTCACTGCAAGTTGAGAAAACATGAATCTTGAGAAGAAATGTTCAAGAATGGACAGAAACTGTCCACTTGGTGCTTGTTTACATGGTCCTGTGTTACCTGGGCCACATTTGTCTTGCAGTGAAAAACAAAACATAGCTTTATGTTAAAAGTGAAGCAAGTTAATGCTTAAGTGGGGAAACTCATGGTGAACACTCCAGTTCCTTTGTTTAAGAAGGTATTTTTCTGGTTTTAATTTTAAGTTGCATGCCTGCTTTGTAATTCTTGAAAACAAAGCCACATCAACTGTTATTTTAGCATCTCTTCTCCCCACCCTCAATTTCTCCAGTTGTGAGAAAGATTTTTTAATCTTGGAAAAACTTTCTGTTACAGAGGTTGTTTTTGACAAATGATGTTGGGTCTGAACAAACAAAATAATAAAATGCTACAACAATTTGTTAAATATCAAGTCTTGTATAGCTCTCAGAATGATACAGATATTTATCTGCTGGATATAAAGGGCAGTACACTTTGGACAAGCTGTAGGCTCTTACAAACTATGAATTATGTCAGATCTGGTTACCAAGCATGAATGGACTCTTCTGTTCAATAGCGTAATCTGTAATTGTGACTGTACTAAACATCAGAGATGTTTTAATTTCAGAGAAATTCCTTAACAGCTGAAATAACCGAAGAGCCACTGTTGCTAATCTTGTTGGTAACCTGTAGTATGGTTGGTAGCAGGTTACAGCTGTGATTTCGGATTAAGTATGTTATGGAGGGACGAAACTATTTCGTCATCATGACACATAGTTGCCGGTGAACTGACCAGTGTGAGTGGGCAATAAGAGGGGAGCTATGATAGATTTATATCTGTCTATGAGCTCACTGACCTTCTGGATAATACAGGTATAAGATCTGTAATTTGCAAGATTGTGAAACGTCTGTGGGGGAGGAATATTGCAGGACTAATGTCCTGTTTCAGTTTTTCTCTGTTCCTGCTAGTGACAACAGGCAAAGGAACATGGAATTTGGAGATTACCATTATAAAGGCAGAAGGCTAGTGCTGGATCTTAAGAATAGAGGCAGCATGGTACAGTTAGCGTTTGGAGAGTGAAGTCATCATTAGGAGGGCAGAGATGCATATTTTGTAGGGTGACATCAAGTACCATCTGATTTTTGAAACTTTCAGAAAGTCAGAAGCTGAAAATCTGATCAAGGAATAGTGCACTTAAGGAGAACCTTGTTGTTTCTGGAGAGTTGCTAATTTCATGTTAGTTGTGACAATGACCATCTTGATATTACACAATTTCTTTTGCTTTTAGAACTGGTTTAAACATGGCTTTGTGACCTACTAGTTGAGATTTTCACATAACATAGAATCATAGAGTGTGAAGAGGTTAAAATGGACCTTAAAGGCTATCTAGTCCCAATCCCTGCTACTGTGGGCAGGGATACCTCCCACTAGACCAAGTTTATCAAGGCTTTGAACACCTCCAGTGATGGGGAACCCACAGCTTTCCTGGGCAACTTGTTCCAGTGTCTTACCACACTCACAGTAGCAGATTTCTTCCTAATATCTCACCTAAATTTCCCCTCTTTCAGTTTGTACCATTATTTCCTTTCCTGTCACTACAGTTCCTAACTAAGAGTCCCACTCTGGCTTCTCTTTAGGCCCCCTTCAGATACTGGAAGGTTGCTATGAGGTCTCCACACAACCTTCTCTTCTCCAGGCTGAACAGCCCCAACTTTCTCAGCCTGTCTGCATAGGGGAGGTGCTCCCATCTTCTTATTGACTTTGTGACCCTCCCCTGGACTTCCTCCAACAATTCAATGTCCTTCTTATGTTGGAGACACCAGAGCTGGATGCAGTGCTCACAAGAGCAGAGTAGAGGGGGAAAATTGCCTCCTTCAACCAGCTGGCTATGCTCCTTTGGATGTAGCCCAGGATTCACTTGGCTTTCTGGTCTGTCAGCACACACTTCTGGCTCGTGGTGAATTTTTCTTTGACCATCACTCCCAAGTCTTTCTACTCAGGACTGCTCTCAGTCACTTCTCTGCCCAGCCTGCAGGTATCCACGACCCAGGTGCAGGACGTTGCACTTTGCTTTGTTGAATTTCATGAAGTTTGCATCAGCCCACCTCTCAAGCGTGTCAAGGTCTCTGGATGGCTTACCTTCCCTCCAGCATGAGGTGTGACCCCACAGCTTGGTGTCACCAGCAAACTTGATCAGCGTGCACTTGATCCCACTGTCCATGTTGCTGACAAAGATGTTCAACAATATCGGCCCCAGGTCTGACCCCTGAGGGACCCCACTCATCTCTGGTCTCCATGTGGACAATGAGATATTAAGCACCACTCTTTGTGTGTGATGATGCAGCCAGTTCTTTATCCACCAAATGGTCCATCCATCAAATCTGTGTCTCTCCAATTTAGAGACAAGGAGGTTGTGCAGGACAGTCTCAAACACTTTATGTAAATTCAGGTAGACAGTGTGAGTTGCTCTGCCCTTGTCCACCAACACTGTAGCCCTGACATAGAATAGAGACTGATTGGTGTGTAGTTCCCTGCATCTTCTGCTTTCTTCTTTTAAAAATGGATGTTAATATTTGCGTTTTTCTAGACGGCAGGGACTTCACCTGACTGGCATGATTTTTCAAAAATGATGGATAATGGCTTAACAACTTCATCTGCCAGCTCCCTCAGGATCCACAGCTGAATTTCATAGTATACATCAATATGTAGCCTGGTTGCAAACCATCGCAGTCTTGGACCATAAACCTCCTACTGATGCCAGTAGGAGTTTGAAGTCCAGTGTCAGCCACCACCTTGTTGTAGAAACATGGGCAACATAGATAAAAGCAGTTGGACACATCACATAGAGTAATGACAAGATCTGTCTTGTCATGTAAGACTAAAGTTTACCAGGCAAGCAGGAAGATATTCACCAAAGCTGCATGTATGTCCCATGAGAGTTGAATGAGATTAAATGGTGCATTGCTATTCAAGTATGAAGTGCTTTTTTGTCCTCCCGTCTTTTGTTTCTTCCTTTTTAATTGATTTCTCCTTTGAAGTGATATTTGAATAGATAAAGCAATGACCAGACAGCTACTATGTTTTGCTGCCTTCTCATTTTGAGAAACTAAAATACACAGATAACAGATTGACTGGCCATCACGTCAATTATACTTGTGAAAAATCTAACTGGCTGTTGTAGAAACAGCCTTTTACATTTGATCAAGTGAATAAATGAAGGAGGAGAATCAAATTACATTTTATTTGGTTCAGTTGTCTGTAAAGAAAACAACATCTTATAATTCAAGTAAGAAATTCTTACATGAATTTCTTAATCAGGCTTCTCTAACTTCATCCTTTCCATCTCTTTTTTCCTTTTCCTTCCTTCTCCATGCTTGAAGTGCATCACTGATTTTATTTCCTTCCTCTGTCCCACCACTTTTCTATCGTTTCTTTCCACCTTCGTCGTTCTATTGCCTTTTACCTTATTTAGTTTGGTCACTTTTCCTGTCAGATTCTCATTCTTTTGAATATTTATTGCACATCACAACCAAGAAATCACAGTGATCCAGATAGAATTACTAAAGTCAGAGTGCATTGCAGAAACTGGGCAGGTTGTAAAATCAATCAGCTTTTTCTTTTCCTTCGTGTTCCTTTTGTATTTTCTTTCCTTTCTTCCTATTGTATTCTTCACTTTCCATTTCTTCTGATTCCTCATCATTACCACAGAAGTAATTTCCCTATCTGTAAAAAGAACCACGCAGCGTAAGTGAGCTCCTTTGCCGGACAAAAGATAAAGTAAAACATAAAATCTGTGCTATAAATACCTTCAAAAAGGCTTGAAAGCATCAGATTTGATTGGCTTAACTTGTGGTACAAGACAATGTATCTTGACAGCTCTGACAGCCCTCATGAACATAGACAGTCAGTCTGTCTGTCTCCTGTATTCTGTTCTTAATTTGTCATCCATAAACCTTCTGTTATTTGAAATGAAAGTTTGATGGAGGTACCTTATATCCATTCAAAGCTAGCAGGGAATATAAATAACATTTCAATTGTGAAACTAACAATGATTCCTCCCTCTCTTCCTTGCCTGTCATCTTGCAGTGGAGAAAGTGGTTCTGGGAAGACTGAAGCCTGCAAACAGATAGTGAAACACCTCACTTGCAGAGCCAGCTGCAGCAAAAATACCTTTGATACAAAGATAAAACATGTAAGTAGCATTCTTATCACTGAGTGGAACGAACCAAAACTTGGCCTCTTGGATAGGCAGAGATATTTGAATTGTACGGAGAAAGGCATCTGCTCTGTAGAAATTCATAAATGGTTTCTTTTCACCTTAGAAGTCAAAGGAAGTTTTTTCTCCCTGAATGGGAATGGGATTAAGCTCACATTGATGTGGGAAGAGGAATCTTAAAAGTGGAGGCAGTTTTATTTCTCTTTTTTGGTGACTTTGAAAGTCAGTGTTGCAGTGAATAGGAAACATTTCTGTGATAAGGAGCTATTTCTTAAACATTAACTTAGTTGCCTTCAGTAAATAATTAAATTTGCCTGTATGGTGTGGTGATGTTTTGCTGGATGGTATAAGAAGTGTTGAGACATCTGAAGTAACAGTATGCAAGACAGAAGCTGCAAACTTGCAGGAAAACTGCAAGGATTATATGGCTCAGTATTTGTGTACTAAATATATTTAAGAAATAGGTAAGAGTTCTGAATATTTCAGAATATGTTCAGTCATATTTAATTTCCAAAATATATATTTCCATATATCCATATTTAATTCCCTATAAAGGTTCATACTGACATTTTAAATTATGCTAAATCCTGGACTGCCAGTCCAAATTCTTTTAAAAAATTACTTTTCCTGATGAAACTTCTCATCTCAGATCTCAGCTCAGAGGCAGCTATCAATGAGTCTTAATCAATGGAGGTGGAAGAGAACTATCACAAATTTTGTTTATAGAAAGATCCTTTACAACTAACTTAGATGGGATATCTGACTTTAGATAGTAAAGGCAAATGTATCAGATCTCATCCATAGTGAATAGAGAAGAGATTCTAATTTAGTTACCTAATTTAAGGCACTTTTTAAGGTGCCTTAATGAACAGAATAGTCTGGATTCATTCCTGCTGCAGTTATGCATAGCACCATTAAATTAATAAAGCTGCACAGGTGCTGAATTAGTCTAAAGAGCAAGTATATCCTAAACAACACTACTGGAGTGGAACTGGAACCTGACAAGTTTTCTGCTGCCACCTACTGCACAGATGGCTGGTTTAATGGCTAATTGTGAAGGGTTTGATTTTTAGAGCTTCTGTCTTTGCGGTTTGAATCACATATTATCTGTGCCACTCCAGAGACCTCTTCCCTCCCCAACCAGGTTTCATGACGACAGTGATGTCAGAACAACAGTGTATATGGACCACATTGCAATCAACTTCTAAAGATGCATAGAGCAACTTCTAAAGATGCATAGAGGAAAGTTCTGAAGGGAACCTGTCAGAGTACAAGGGGTGTGAGCAACTAATTATACACAAAAAAGCTAAATACAATGGCTGTGACCATGAAAGCATAACATGGAAATACATTAGTGAGACATGCCATAAAAATGTCTGAATCTGTTTCTTCTTTGGTTTTTCACTAGTATAATCCTGAAATAATTCTATTTGAAATCAATAATTTATGATATTTCTGACGTTATATAAAACTTGTAAATTCCTTTGTTGGTTTATTAGTATTGACTGACTTCATAAGCTGTCTTCAAAGATTCTAATATTTTTGCTAAGTGTGACAGCTCCAGCAATACGACTCCAGTCACTCATATCCAAACTACTGGTAAGGACCCAGCTCACATGAGAACGACTGTCTTCCCCTTTCACTTACAACCTCCACTATTCTGACATTGCTTTTTTGAATATATTTTTTTTGAGCTGTCTTACTTTAATTTCTATTTTGGAAAAAAAACTGCCAAGGTTTTTTTTAAATTCCAAGATGAAAAATGGTCTTCTTTTTTTCCCCTGTTTATTAATCATGAGCAAACCTCACTGATGTTTCTTGAAATATCTTCCTATTTATTTCCTCTCTTATTGCTTCTTTACTATTGTTTTGCAGGTAAACTGTATCTTGGAGGCCTTTGGACATGCTAAGACACCCTTGAATGATTTTTCCAGCTGTTTTATAAAGTATTTTGAACTACAGTTTTGTGAGAGAAAGAAAACATTAATTGCAGGTAAGTATCATTTAATCTGTTAATTTTCATATCACAGACAGAATATTAGATCAGAGATCCCAGTGTGCCGTACACAGATTGGACAGCAAGGGCTTCAAAGTTTGTGAAAGAGGCAAGGGGGTTAGGCAGTGTCAGAGGAACAGGTTTCATAGCGTGTGAATTGATCACTTGTCAGGAGTGAGCAGTGCCCTCTTCTGAGGAACCACAAGGTGGCAGGGAAAGACAAGAAACAAATTGACACCACTGATTCCTCGTATTTCCCAGGAAATCACGTTTCTCTTTATTTCACAGATCAACAAACTGAGAGAGCTGTGTAGTGAAACACTGTGAAGTAAAAATAAAAAAGGGATTAGGTTGTGCATTTGTACCTAATACTGTATTGGGTATTTTAGGTATCCTTTAAATTAGTGAGCGATAATATAATGTTTAGTGAAAAACAGGCAAAAAAAAAAATATTCTGTAATACTGAAATTGGAAGTAATTTATTACATCTTAGAACTTCTTTTGAAACAACTAGGAATTATACTGGTGTTTATTCTTGTTAGAGGCAAGATAGTGTGAAATTTGTTCCTGCTTTCAGAACAGATGTGAATCTTCTAATCCCTAGTTAACATTCATTAGTGAAAAAAAAGAAATACAAGAAAACTGAGCAAACTTTTAGTTTGATTCTGAAAACTCTGCTCTTCAAAAGCAGTCAGAGAGAGCTTTCATTTCTGGTCCACATAGGTCATCATAGAGCTAGTCACTGTCAAAGCAAGGTATGTCTGCAGAAATAATTACACACAGACAGTTTTCAACTCGCACTCTTCTTCCTGGATGGAGAAGCTGTATGGCAAGACACACTTTTGTTCCAAGTAAATTATATTCCGTTAGATATACATTCCAAATCTACTCCTTTTTTTTATATATAATTTTAAATGTGCTTGTGCTTTCTGAAGAGTTTCCTAAAAAATTCTTTGAGAATATTTCACAGTGGGAATTACATTTTCTTGAGACAGTTCACTGTACTCTAGAAAATATGGTAGTTTCTTCAGGGAAAATGTCACTGCATGGGAAATTACTAACACTTTTTTCTGGTTTGTTTTATAATGAATGCAGGATAATCGTAAAGGAAATTCAAAACTAAAAACATGAGATTTTGTTTTTCAAATATAAGCTCTTGTGGGAGGAATGCAAAATGATATATACATTAGCATGGACTCAAGAGCATCTCAGTTGAGTTTGTAAAAGTAAAGATCAATCCCCAAAGATGGCATTTTATAAATCCTTTGTATAGTACATATTTAATTTGAGTATATTGTGTTTGTAGGGCTTGGGTTTATGAACAGCTTTACCCAGAACTGCCAGTTTAATTCGTAGCCATTGCCTGTGACAGAATCAGTTAACCAGGTTCTTGTGTCAGTTTTCTGGTACACTAATTCTGTGTTTTTATAATTCTCAAGCCATAGACATTAAATGAGAAAATGTAGAGGTAGTCAGGTCCACTAATAAATATAAAAAATTACTTACCTACCCTGCTATTCCCCAATTATTTACAAATTGTATCACTTATTCTTACCAAATCTAAGGTAGCCAAAAGTTACGCAATTTACTGTCAAGAGAGACAAGCCTTACTACAGCAGTAGAAGTGTGTTTTATATTTCTGAAATTTGCAATTGTTCCTGCTGTTTGGTTTGCGTACTAGATGTTGGCCACTGCTAAGCATCGCTTCTGAGTGAAATTGTCCCAGAATTAGAGCACTGTAAATGAGAAAAGAATCAGGCATGTTGTGTTTGGCAGGTTTAAATTCCACCCAGGGATTCTCTGTATTTTTTGCAAGATCATTTGCAGTAGTATTTACTGTCTTGCACTGTTTAAACATTAATTAAAAATTTAAATATGCAGAGCACCTGATTTTGATGAGCCATGATTTTATAACTCACCGATACTAACGAGGCTAAATCTGTCTGATTTGTAAACAAAAATCCAAGTGACACTAGACTGCCTCCATCAAAGGGTTTAGGTGGTTTAAACTCCTGCACAGACAGATCTTACTGGTGGAGATTCAGAACAATTGCTAAGGGAGGGACATGCAAAGTACGTGTGTACACTTTTATTATAGAGGGCAAGCTCAAGGTGGCACTCCTTGCATTTTCAGTGGACACCAGTGAAGTTTGTGACAGCTTCTTGTTCATGCTGAAGTTCTTTTAGACCCTAGAAATGCTCTGACTTCTGTCACATAAGGTTTATTCTTCTAGCAGAAAGTCCAATATACCTAAATAACAGAAATGTTCCCCATAATTTCCATCGTTAGGTTTGATTTGTTCTTTAGTGTAAACTGTATCTTTGCCACAATGCTTTGAAAACAAGGATGGAGCTTTTGAATGTGGTTCTACTCAAAGCCAGTACAGATATCTGAAGAGGTTTTATGTAGTAAAAGGTTTTTATATTAGAACAAACAAAATAGCTACAGACCAGTGATTTCATTAAGGTTCTAAAATAAATTCAGATGTCAAAGATTGATCTTCTGGCAAAAAATTAATATCATTCCTAGAGAATAATTAACTTCTACAGCATAGTAGCAAAAGACTGTGGTTTTTTTTCGCAGAATGGTCCCTCAGGTAAGTTGATATAATTCCTAAGATGAAAATTAATGCCTCTATAAATTTCTTCAAATTACTCAAAAAGAAGCTTAGGAAGAGCAAATAAAGTCTGAAAAATTTCTGCCTTTTCAGGCATTGGTTTTCTCAGTCTTCACTTTTTGAAAAGCAAGGACTGTTTCTTTTTTTTTTTTAAGTTGCATTGAAATGGACTGACAAATGTTTTCTTGTCTTTAGCAATAGCTGTGTTTAGGACAGCATGGTTTTTGAGAAGGAGCAATGTAGTTTCTAAGAATGCATAGCTGAAAGATAGATTTCACTGGCCACACTTTTAATACAGAATCTGCTTGCTGACTGTGTAGCTGCTGAGTATATCAACGGAGCTGTTAAAGGAAGTAGAAATTTGTTTGTGTTTGTAAGCACAATTGCCATTGCACAAAAATGAGAGACTTCACTTTGGAACGCTATTATTTTCTCCCTTTTATTTCACACATAGATTAACAAACATTTCACTTTGTAGAAAAATGTAATACCATGATAATTTTCTTTATTACTCCTGTAGCACCATTAAGATATGCTGTTTTGATTCTTGCTGATTGGAACTTTGGCTTTTCGTAACAGCTCTTCCCACTGCTGAAGATGCTAGTAGAGATGAAATGTATTTAGCCTTATTAAAGTGCAGGTGATTTGAAGTACCTGGAGAGGGCTGAATTAATTTGTGTCATCTGAAGAAGTGATGTTGCCCATCATTAAAGTTAAAAGATAGATGACCTTTGGTAACATTTTTCCTTCTTTTATTAATCAAAAACACCTGAAGTGGTAGTTATGAAAGCCTTATTGAAGAATATTGCACACAAAAATGTGATTAAAGATTTGCAGTGGACTCTTTTCAAATTAATTGATGGTTGGATTAGTTTTACTGAGAAATAAGTTACAAGCACAATAAAAGATGGAAATCATCCTTCAGGTTTGTCTATTCTGTTTTACCCTGTAGAAATGGCAGCCAGGTAATGAGTGATTCTGATGAAAGTGTGTGTCTGGGCCAGTCCTGCCATGATTGCATTGCTTCGATTTATAATGTGTTGCAAAGTTACCGGAGCCAGAAACATACATGATTTCCCAAGTGTGCCTTTTTACTTCCAGTACAGGTTTGGTTTTTTTAGGTTTTTTTTGTAGAGTAGCAGCAGAGCATTAGATGGATGATACACAATTTCTCATAATACAGATTCCATAATAGCAGTTCACTACTACATTTTGTAGGATGATTAAATGGGCCAGATCATGTCTCCTTGGTTCAGCAAGTCAGACATAGAACTCTTCTCTGTCAGTTCTACTGTCTCCTATCTAGAATCCCAGGCATGATTTTGGTTGCCAGCACATGTGTCAGGCCATGTCTGTGCTGTTATGTAAAGAAAGCATAGAGGATGTCCCTGACTAATGTACCACTGACCTTCTGTACTCCTTAAATGAGATGTGTCCAGAATGGTTTGGCCTGTGCAGACTAGTTGTTTGAGAGACCGTGCATAGTTATATTTAGTTTGAGGACAGAATTTAGCTGCTGAGACCTTTCTCAAAACAATATGTTGAAGATTCACCCATTTCATTTCCCTCCAGTCTACACTGTCTTTCAGCAGTATTCTCAAAGCTTGTGTTCCCTCATACACACAATTTCAAGTAACCTCAGGTTTGCTATGTTTATTTCAACAGTATAGACAGAAAATTAAAGAACTTCAAAAGATGGGAAGATAGGTGGAATTTAAAATAAAATGACCAGACAAATACAGATGATATAGCAACAACCTAGCAGTGAATGAGCTGTTATGGACATTAGCAACTGTATGGTGACAGGAACATGACATTCTGCCTGCTGGCCTAGTCATTAGGCTAATGCAACTACCATGCCTCTGATACACACTCTCATTCACCGAACTGTTTCACTTTGCATTGGGCAGCACCTGTGAGTCCAAAACTGGTTCTGAAAATAATGCTTTAATCCCAGCCATCTTTAAAAAAGTAAAAAAAGAGAAAAATTCTAAAAAGACATGAATGGTATGCATTTAGAGAACATACTTACCATGCTGCAGGATGCATGTACCAATATTTACAGTCACTGTATGTTCAAGAACTACTTCCAGTTCATAAAGAAAGGAGTCCTGGATGAGTTGGTTGAAAGCCAGGCTATGGGAAGCTATAGTTTAATATTCTCATCTGCTTACAGGATTTTAAAAATGTAACTCCTCCATTGCTGAGAAGTGCACCTTATGCTCTAAACTCAACAGTCCTTTCCAGGGTGAGAATGCTTGCAAAGGCTCTGTGAAAGCTCTGCCATACTGTAGATACTGAAAAGCCTAAAGCTGCAGCAAAGTGGACTGTGTCCATGTGGTGGAGGTTCTCAGTTGTGTGTGAAGAGATGTGGTTCTCGTCTTTCCACCACAGCTAGTATTTAAGTAATGGTGAGATAAAGTGTGCCAGCAGTTGAATAAGTGGGAGCTGGGATTGGGTACCCACTGAGCATAAAGGCCCTGACCTCTAGCTACAGTGGGACATTCCCTTGTTCTCTTAGTCTCTTGCATCTGGAACCACATGGTGTTCTACTCCCAGGAAAGAGCTGAAGAGTAGCCTGCCCAAAATGGTGAATATCCCTCTGTCTCTTCACAGGTATCTCCAAAATGCCTGTTATCTTGTGAACAGATGCATGGATCTGAGGGCTCAGTGTTTCCTTTGCTTCTGTGCTTTGCCTTTTTCAGAATCTTAGTGGGCCTGAGGTTATGTATGATCCTGTAAGATGCATTTCTGTAGGCAAATCTCACTCAGATTGATCCTCCTTCACCTTCTTCCCAGACTGCTGATTCACATGGCTTCTCATTTATCTGGGTCATCATAGCGCTTCTGAGATGCCCATGTTTCCCCAGGCTCGGGTCAGTGAGCTCGTTGATAACCAGTTCTGCAGAGGATTTGTCTCTATGTAGCCATCTAGAGGCTAGGTGGTTAATCTAAACTATTAATCTCAGTGTTCTTGCTTACCAGCAGAGAAAGAAAAAATGCCTCTAAGCATGTTTTTTTCAAGAGGTCTTGAATCTCTCTTCCGTCTTTCTCTTTCTGTTAAGAAAGAGGCTAGAATAGATGCCAGTGCTCAGATGGCTACACTTTGGTGAGATGACCAATAGCTTGTCTCTTAGAAATTCTTGCCAAATACAACAACTGGTACAAATCAACATCAGTATCTTTAAAACTAAGTCGTTTCAATGGTAATGTAAAACAGTAAGTAAGGTAATATGTTTGTTCCACCAACTTTAATGGAATTAGGGTTTTATGTGTGATTTAAATAGAAAACCATGGGAGTATGAATGGTAATACTACATTTTATATGCTCCCCTCAGATTATTTTATGAGAAACATTGTTTATTCTTAACTGTTGCAATGGTGAATGGTTTAAGATATTTAACTTTAGAACAATGAGTATAATGATGAATTTATGTGTTTGTTTCTTAATCAGCTAGGATTTATACATACATGTTGGAGAAGTCTCGTGTCATTACCCAGCCTCTCAACCAGAGTAATTTTCATGTTTTTTACTTGATGATGGATGGGTTGTCTGCTGAAGAAAAATACACCCTGTACCTCAGTAATTTGTCTGCACACAGGTAGGAAAACAACTTTATATTTAGTATTAATAGTTTTCTTATTTGAATGCCTCTGTACTATTGAGATCCTTCTCCCAATAGTTACAGTTTCTCTCCTAACTCTTCAATGAGCTCTGACATTATTTATTATGGAGTACCTGCTCATGAAGATTTAGTTCTGAAGTACATGTATACTCTCTTAACAGGACTGGAGTTTTATATCCATTAGTATTGTTGCCTTAAAGGAGAAAAAGAAAGGAAATTTATTAGTTATTTTTCTATGTTCTGTGGCCTAGAGTAGGTCTGTTGTTTTTGGTTTTTTCCCTGCTGAAAAGTTTGTTTCTTAAGGTAAAAACTGTTTTATTTATTTATAATTTTCTTATGGAATATGTATATTTTGGTGAAATACCACTAAATGTCACTGGTATCTCTATTTTCATTTTGATATTTACTTCCCTACAAATTAGTAAGAAAAGCAGAAAAAAAAGTTTTGACTGCTTTGAACCCAAGGATAGGATTCAACACCCAACACCTAAAATTATGTTTTTCTGTGTGAGTTCACGTGAGCTAGATGTCTTGGCTCCCATTTGCAATCAAAGGAGACTGAGTCCCTACTCAGCTACGTATCGACTTACACATAGATGTGTGCCTTGGGTGAACTGAACCACATTTGTGGCTTCATAAACTATGCTGATTACATCGCCTTTAATGGTAAGAGTTTAAGTATAAAGAGCGGAGTATAGACACCCAAATGGAGCATGTCTAAGGCTTAATATACTCCAAATGTTTGCTATAGGTGGAGGTTTTGGGATTTTTTCAGGAAATTTTGGAAGTATCTCAGAATTTATTAATTCAGATTATTTTAGAATTAAAAAATACTCCTCACCTAGATAATTTGCCTTTCACTTTTCAGTCTTTCCTAAGAAGTGTCACTGAAATGAGAGAAGCCTATTTAGTATTAATGGTCTTCTCTTAAACTGACTACCTTTAAAATATGTATAGTGAGTAACTGTAAAATGACCAATAGTAATTAAAATTATGTAAGAAGAATGTTTTCCTGTTTTCACATCGAAGCCTTTTTCCCATGGATTTTTTTTTCTCAACTTTTTCATCTTCCACCTCGGCTAGTTACTTGAATAAAGAAGCAGTTCTAGATTTAGGACCTATAAATAGAAAGACACCACATCAATTTTTGCAGAGAAAAGATTCCTTGCTTATGATTTTTTTCTTAGACAGAAGTCTTCAGACTACCATTGTTTGGTAATGTTTTAAGCTGTTACCATTTCTGTATTATACAGAGTAGCGTACCACACTATCTCTGAAGAAAACTCAGGCTAAGTTCCTTTGCTAAAAATGATCCACTTCAAAGCAGGGAGAAGAGTAGTTAAATTCTATATTTTAAATCCTTTGAGGACTTGGAAGACCAAAAGTATTCTAAGTTCCTGATGATTACCTTATTCCTCTTCTAGCATAAGTTGTTTGGAAACAGTTTGTTCAGAAAGTGAAACAGTTTGAAGTTGCTTTACAAGAAGCTCAGACAGGAAAGAACTTAGCATAAACCTGAATAATTAGATTCACGTGAACAAAGCTGTATCTAATAAGATATCTGATAATCATCCAAAAGGAAAAAAATAATATTTCTAAATAGATGTCTGAACATTGCAGTACCAAAGCTTTAGAAGTAATTTATTGCTGAATATTTGCATAAACTTGCTTTTATCAATAAAGCTTTGCTTTGCCTATGTAGAGTAGATTGTATCTTGCGTTACTGAGAGTGTTTGGGCCAAATTTTTCCTACCTTAAACTCCTGAGTGCAGTACTTCAGTGAGATAGATCTTTCTCAGCTGATAAAGTTAAATTAGGGGTGAATTTCCACTCCATCGAACTCACTCATGAATCAGGAAGGCAGGATCTGCCCTCTTTTATAAGTTCATTATTTCTGGCTTAGTCTAATTTTGATTAGATCATATCATTCTAGTAACACCCATAAGTGAATTTTTCATGTTTTCTTTAAGCAAGTGTAATCTTGACTCTAATAGTAAAATTAACTTGATAACAGGATTTTTGAAAGCCTTGGCAGGTTGTTTCTGCCCAGCTCTTTTTTTGACAATTTTTCTGTTCCTCTTTTCATTGTTTAATATTGTACTTTTATGTAGAAGATTCAACAATCTTAGTAAATAATGACTATTAAGATCACAAAGTACCCCTATTTTAATATTGATTTCTTAAGCCATTGCAATCTAAGAAATGAGACGTAGCATTGTTTTTTTATTCTTATTTTAGATAAAAGTACCTCAAAGATTTAAAGTAATTTTGTCAATATGATACTGTAAAAGATAAGATGTAGTTTGTGTTTTATGTAATATATAATCCTGGACTGAGAGTTAATGTAAATCGCTTAAAGGGGAAATCCCTCTCTTTTGGAATCACTAAGAATTTCTATGAGGCTGGGGTTTTGCCCCATTGTGTAGGGGAAATTGTTTGGTTGTAAATCTCTGTTGTTTGGTGCTGTCCTGAGAGGGAGCTTGCGCTCAGAAACTTAAATGTGTGTTCTTGCAAGCATTATAATTGCTAAGGCATCGTGTGAAGACAAATAGCTGAGCACTTTCTATTGAGCCTGCACACAGCTAGGATGTTAGAGTAGCAAGCATTTAATCTACTTAGGAAAGGATCTGAATGAATACATCTCCCATCAAATCTGCATGTGGATCATGATGGATAAAGAGAGAAGTAATTGCTGAAAGGTAAGATCAGTTTTCAAGACTGAGCGGGGGAAGCCTATCAGAAATGGAAAGAGCCTTGAAAGGGCAAGTAGAAGCTTTTTGATTGACAACTACTCCCATGTGTTCATTACATTCAGAAATGGATTTTTATCAGCGGATCATTGATTGAAAAATTCCAAAATGTCTATTAATTTACTGTGTTTCAAAGAACTCTAGGACTTCTTTATCTTGATAATTACGTGTAATACAGAGACATTAGCTATTTGAAGTTATTTTCTCAATTTGCTCTTGATTTGCTCTGGATTATATTTTTTTTTCCTGAGTGTAGATACAGTCCATGGCTGTAATCAGTACTTTGTGGTCTGTGAAGTTTAGCCTCACAATAAAAGCAAGTACTAGCTTTTCTAGCTCGTTTAGTTTAGCCTCACAGTTACGTGTTGACTTAGTGATGAATCTTGCAAGCAAGGTGAAACAGAGAGCAGTAGGAGAAGTGCCAGTGGTAACAGATTGGTTTGGCTCAGTTCACGGAGGTGATTACACAGGATCATTTTAAGGCCTTTGCTTCACTATTTGCCTGATGCTGATATCTATATATGATGACTAGAGGAAAATCCAAGCAAGTGTTAAACTTAAATTACAGAATTAGTTGCATTTAAATGTTGTGAATGAAACAGCTAGATCTGTAAAGTTACATCAGATTTTTCCCATCCTGCTGGAATGATAATTTCTGTATGAAGTGCCAAGTTACATCACTTTATCAAACTGCCATTAGACTTCGTGTGATGAAACACCCTAAGTTAGTTGTACCAAAATTCTGAGTCTTACCACGATAAAGCCTAGTGTGTTGGGACTCCCTGAACCTCACTGCTGAGGATCAATTTAGTTTTAAAATCCTGCTGACAGAATAAAGCTCTAGGCTATCAGGAAAGTGGAATTAATTGTATTTAATTTTAGAAGGAGGGTAAAGATCATACTCAGAGGTTCCTCTGCTGTATTCCACTTTTCCTTTGTGGGCTGTGTCAGCACAGGAGGAGAGAGAAGCTGTGGCAGGAGATGTTAGGATCACCATCCCTGCAGCTGAATGGCCATGAAAGTCAAGTCCTTCTTCTTCCAAAGAGATGTTTTTCCAAAGGTCTCCTAAATTTAAAACAAGCATTCAAGTTCTGGTTGAACAAGTTGTTTGGTTTTTTGGGTTTTTTTTGTACAGGTTTTCCTGCCCTAACTTGATTACGTGAAGTACATTCATTTTCTCCAAAAATCTTGGATTTTAAATACATTAACATTTAAAAAAACAATGCAGTGATACAAGTAGCTCAAGCTGTGTATAGTATCATGCCTAGAGAGCAAAGGAGATAAAGACTTTTGAAGCACATTTGACAATCTTTCCAAATAATGTGGTAATATGAAGATAGTTTCAAACACAAGGGAGATTTCAAAAACAGGAGAGCTAGGTTTAAGTTATTTTTGCTGGAATTTGTTTCAGTACAATAAGTGAATATGGAGAGGTGAAACCCTAAGTAAAATAGAAAATAGTTTGCGTTGTTTGTTGGGGTTTTTTTAAACTGCGTTTAAAAATAAAAATAAACTGCAAAAAAAATAAAAATCATACACTTCCATCAGTTTACATCTTCCTGATACGATTTACTTATATTTCAGCTGTCTAGTGAAAAGCTTGAACTGTGAACATTTGTTTCTTGACTATCTTCATGCAATGCTACCATGAAAATCTAATTCGCAATAAGGAGTACTATTTTAAGGGCGAGATCTACACATTCTGAATGTAGTGAGGCAATTCCATTTACTTAGATTCCAGTAAGGTCTGACAGCTGAATTAAACCAGGCTGGTTATCAGGCAGGTAATGGAGGGAGATATAAAGCAAGTGTATTTGTCTGAGATTCTGGAGCAGATTTAAACTTGAGTGAGTTTTATATCTGTGTAATCTGGAATATTTTCAATGTCAAAAGAATTGTCTAAATTTTATCTGTTATTTTTTGTGCTTTTCTTGTTTGTTTACTTTTGTTGCTTACCATGTATTCTTTTGCTGTTTACACTGTATTTACTGATGTCTGAACTTTTAAACTGATTTCTTTTTTTGAGATTAAACCGTCTTTACTGCATGTAGGTCATATGCATATTCCAGCAAAATGTGCTTTCACATTGTTCTCTTTAATGTGCTTTTCCCTGCCCTCTTATAACTTCAGCCTCCAGTTCCCATTTATCCCAATATTCTTACCTTCTTCAGTTTTCCTTTGTTTTCCCCATTCATGCAGATTTTCTGAGCAAATAGTGCTCATGAGTTTATTCAAGTTGGTTTATTTTTTATGTGACCAGGAATTGAACCAAAAGAAACATTTAAATTTTTGTGGGTTTTTTTTCCTTAGGCACTTTTTCTTCTCTTATTGTTTCTTTGAAGCTCAGGCTCCATTAATCGCTTGGACCATGATCTTCAAGTGTCACTGTTGATCTCTGCACTTCAAAGGAAGCGTTGAGAGACAACACCAGTAAATGACTGATGTGTGTGATTTGTTATGCTGGATAGTAAAAATCATGACTAACTCAGTTTTATTGAGGATGGACACCAGAAACTATATTATATATTGTATTAAGATACGACTTCATGTTTCAAAGTGATATTGATTGAGTAGAACTAATTTTATCTAATTCTAATGTAACATTTCACAATACATATTTTCAGATATATCTGAGATTAAAAAATAGAACAGAGTGTAGGTTTGGGGATTTTTTTTTTCCATTTAATATTGATTTCTAAAAAAGAATATTCAAAAATATTGATTTTTTACTCTATGGTCTAATTCATCTCATTTTTCTTATTTGTGTGCTTCACTTCTGTTCAGCTAGCTTTTTGGTTTTGTGTCTTAGTTTAGGCTTAGACTGCCATATTTTAATGAAAATTAGATGGAACCCTAAGGAGCTACCCTAAGTGTAGAGTAGCTAAGAAATTTTTCAGTGTTTTTTAGCAGGGCAAATATGATGACTGGACCATGTAGACTAAACCTTCCTCCTTAAGAGCATCACTGTGTATGTTAATATTCAGGAAAAAGCTGACAATGATGTCAGTGTTAAAGTTAATATATAGTGTCTTTATGAAAACTGACTGCATTTCCTCTATCTTAAACCCCCTTTTTGTGAGACATTTTTGGATAGTTGTGTCCTACAAGATACATTACTAGGAGGCTGGCATTGCAATTACAGAATATATAATCAGGATCACATCTTAGGTTTTCAAAACAAAACTGAAATGTTCATTTGTGTCATCTGCTTAATTTTGCAAATTAAGTGGTTATTTTTCTATTTGCAGATACCTATACCTCATGCATAAGGTATACCTCTATGTTATTAATTTTATTTCACTGTATTTGTTTTGAATATCTGGCTGTGCGGTTGTTTTGAGTGGTTCATCCTGAATTCAGGGTTAGTTACATACACACCTGCACACTTGCATTCTAATTACATGTCAAGATATCCAAAACATTTTTCTACTTGAAAGCAGAAGCAACTTAGCTTTGGATTTTAATGATTAATTTATTTATTCCAGTTTTGACATTAGCAGCTTTTGATATTACTGCTTTATTCCCAAAAGATACTTTAAAAAATTATACCTCCAGTGATGTTTAAAAATCATTAACTTACTTGAAATTCAAGAAGAATTTTTATTTAGTAAGGTAAAGGTGGTAAAATAGGTCTGAGACAGCTCAGGGTCTTTGTCTGAGGTCCCAAGTGTAATTGTTATTTGTCTGGCTTTCAGAATAAATGCTGTAGAAATTCTGCTTTGTTCAAGAGTGCAAATCTGAAACACATATTCCTCTGGGTATTTTCTTTCATTTGATGTTAACAATCCCCTCTTCACTGTATTATTCTTCATACATATTGATTGACTAGTGGCAGAGGATGTTCAGTCCTCCATTGGCAGACTCTGAGAGGCAAAGAAATCATTCATTTTTATTACCTCTCTTTTCAACAACTGTTTCTCTCTCCATCATAATTCTAACAAGGTAAGCCTGTAAAACTATATATAAATGAACACATGATGTTTTCTCAGGAATGAATTTTACATTTATAGTGGTACAGAAGAGCCAAGACACTCTTCCTTGTATTTCTGTGTTATCCTAAAGGAACTCAGATATCTGATAATATTTGGTAATGTACATTCTCTTGGTGTCAGTTTTGAATAGAAAAAATTGCATCAGACCATATAAAAGTACTCTGGCTTTTGCCTTTCTATTACTTTAGTCAGTTTACTTTTGGATGTTTAGTTTTATTCCACAAACTTGCATTTACTTCATTTGACTGACATGGATACCATTTCATATTTCTTTGAGGAAGGCTTTGTCTTTTTTTTCTTTTTTTGGTGTAAGCATGATATAGAAACAGGTGCAGAAAATAAGAGAAGAATACTCCATCTTTCGTGTCTGTGGCATGAAAGATGAAGAATAGGAGGCAAGAAAAAACTGAAATCTGTTTAATTCAAAAGAAAGAAACAAACTTGGTAATTAAGAGCACTGGGATCTTTAGAGTCTACTGAAGACATCTGTCTTCATTTTAGCAGAAGACTATACATACAATAAAACACTGTTTAGAATAAATTGCTTTAAATGGGGAAAGCAAGTGCAAAAATAAACATAACATGTACCAGATGATTCTCCAATTTGTTGTGA
The DNA here is from genome assembly GCA_013397725.1 of Rhagologus leucostigma. Lineage (NCBI taxonomy): Eukaryota > Metazoa > Chordata > Aves > Passeriformes > Rhagologus > Rhagologus leucostigma. Next base: position 665,932 of record VZTD01005732.1, on the reverse strand, counting down.
ATTCTGTGGATAAGTATCTTACACCTTAAAGTTTCTGGGCCAGTTTCAACCTTTTGTTAGAAAAAAGAAATCTCCGGAGAGCTATGAAGATTATATATATGAAATATGTATTCACTTTAAATTTGATCCTCTGTTGAAGAAATTAAGTGCTGACTGTTTAAGCAGCCCACCAGTATTTCACGTCAGATGGAAAATGGATGTAGCTCCAAGGGGTGAAATTGCCATAGAAAACCTGGCTTAAAAGCAGATGTGATTGTAGAAAAGTTAATTTGGTTTTTACTTTAAGTACAAAATATGTCTCTGCACTTTACTAGGTTGCTAATCATTTCATACATGGTGGGAGATTCAGGGGATTCAGCTCCTGAAATCACTTAGCTATTACATTGCATAAATCTAGCATGATAACACAGTTCTGCAATTTATGTTTCAAAAGTTAGAATCATCCTGATACAATTACTGTAGATGAGTTTCCAGTCAGGAATGGGTCATTTCAGAAATTGTTATTGACATACAGGACCCCAGTCACTGAACCCGGCTCATCTCAGTGTTAGATCTAGTGGAGGTGATACCTCTCACCGTTGTTTGAACTTACTGTCTTCACTCAGCTCCCTGTGCTGCCATGTATTTTTCATTGCACTGCTAGCCAGCTCCCTCTAGGAAAGTCAGGCAAAGTCAACCCAAGGTGTAGCATAGTTTTCTTCCTCAAAATATCCACTACTCTGAGGTTAAAACTGGTTGTGTGAGATTAGTGCCATTTACAGTTTCCTTTGATTCCTGGATTTGCACAATATTTTCTGTACTTGGTTACTGAAACGGAGTTTTGTCTAAAGCCTACAAGTAATGAATTAAAATTTTCTGAATATGCTAGTTGAGTGCTAATGACCAGAGGATGTTGGGATCTTAGTTTTATACAGCTCCTAAGAATGGCAGCTCTATTAGTCTGGCTTCTGAATTTATTTTATGCAATATAATATGGGACAGAATGGTGTGTGAATATATTTACACATCTCTTGGAATCATGGCACAAAGTGTATATATATATATATATATATACACATATATATATATGTATAAAATGCACATATGTATTAGCCTACTGAACCAGGAAAAGCTGTATTTTTACCAGACCTGAGCAAGCAGAACTCTGGATCAGAGAAGGAGACACGTTGAGGAGAGCTGAATAGGTCCAGAGTGTTTCAAGGTTCTGGATTTTGGACTCAATGATCTTAAAGATCTTTTCCAGCCTAGTGATTCTATGATTCTATGATTTTAATCTGTAACCTATCTGTGATAATAAGACTTATGCTTGTCTGATTGTAAGTTTAAACATTTCTTGAATAGTAGTAATATGAGTGAGAAAATTTTTTAGAAAAGATGCAGTTTGCACAAAAAGAGATGCAAATCAAGAAAGCATTCTGAAATAAAAAACTTACTACAAATTTTCTGCTGACTGAAATGATAGAAAAAGGCACTGAAACAATGTAGAAATACCATTTGACAAACAAACTGTATTTGTAATCATGATTGCAGAGAAGTATAATGTATGGCTTCTGACAAATGCTAGCACCTTCTAATTTCTACTTAACCTTTGTGGAATTTTAACCTAATCAAATCATTAAATGGATAGAAATCAGTATACCAAGCTGGCATTCATAACAGCTTAGTATTAAACGTGCACAGTAATTGCAGTGTTTACTTTAATGCTGGTACACTGACACCAATTTCATGATCTGTTTTCAACCAAGAAGAGGATTATGAAGACTAAGAAAAGTGCTAACCACTTGTAAAAATAGGTGTTTGGCCTTTCACTGTAAACATTAATAATTAAAATAGGAAAATAAATTATTTTGTGGAATAGTTTATTTAAAAAAAACAATTGGAGACTGTCCTATGTCATTAAAATTTTCCAGCATTGGATGAAAGACAGAGAAAGTGTATATGACCCTCCTTTGATATAAATATTGCCACTCTGACCTAATGAGTGGCATGCCTGCCCATAGCAGGGGAGTTGAAACTAGATGGTTTTTAAGGTCTCTTCCAACACAAGCCTTTCAATAATGATGATGATTCTGTGTGGTTTTCTATTGAAATCGTTGTTGACTTGATTTTATTTTTTTATCACTTTTCTGTCTCAAATAAAAATGGGTTAACACCGGTACTGCTAGAGACTGTACATTTTTGTCCTAATATTTCTGACTATTTGTGTTTGCTTCTGTATAACTCATGCCTTTGGTTTTAGAGAAGTCAGATTTACTATTAGAGATGCATCTGTACTTCCTTGTAGCTGCAGTCCTTCCTCCATTTTCATCATGGTCTCTGAGATTCCTTTCCCAGTATATTTTCAGCTCCATTATGTGTATTTGCCGCATTTCAGACCTAATCCCCTGTTTAAACAGGACTCCTAAGTCAGGCAGCAATTAAGAGGAACGGAGCAGCGTCTATTAAATTCGTCCTATAATGAACTGAATTCAGTGAGTATGTTATGGAATTAGGTTGGCCCCTAAGACAAAACTGGAACAAATGGGAACATCACAAATTCTTTGATTATGTAGTTTATTCTGGAGCCTGCTTTTTAAACATGGAATTACAATTCTTTCCAATCTATTCCCATTCCAGCTTCCCATATATCACAGGGGGGAAAGTACTACTTTAAAGCATAATTTATTCTATGATAATCTTTCTTCTCTGTTTATTTTTATTACCTTTTAAAAATGTATTTCATTTTTTAAATTGTTTTAATTTTTGTTAGAAAGAAATGTATTTGAATAAACCCTAGCTTTGCAGAGCCTTGTTTGTAAATATAGTGTGGATTTTAGCACTATGACCCAGTAGGGAGTCCTGTTTTGACACACAAACCATGAAAGTACTCTAAATCTTCAGATGTGCTTTAGGGACGCCAGTTCATTTTATACAGTATAAGGTCAGTGTTCCTTCAGCACCTAAGTAACCTGCTTAGATGCAGGCCTTCAATAGAGATCTTGGTGTGCAACCTCTGAGGTTTACTTCAGGTTTGCTGAGCTTCTGTGTCCTTGGTCCCTTGTGTCTTATGAGAGGCAAAGGGAGACACTGCAGGGGATTCTATGTCAGAAGTATTAAATTTGTATTTCATGCTTTAATTGATCATGATTTTATTGGGAGGGCTGAAAAGATGTGAGAGAAACAGGCGCATACATACATCCTGTTCACATTTTGGACTGTCCTGGAATGCATTTGGGACAGAAATGGGTCCTGAGGCAGGGAGGCAAAGCTGGTCTTGCTGAGCATGGGAGAGCAGATGGGGATTCTCCATTACTGAACCCTGTGCCCAGCATCATGTAGCTTGGTAGCTGTGTGAAAAGCAGAACCCTTTTTTTACATTGAAGGAGTGGCAAATGTTGATTGTGGATTGTTGATTGCTAAATAGATAATATATATAAATACATATGAATTTGCTCCATTTAAAGTTGCAAGGAGAATATTCTTGCTTTGTAGAAAAAAGTAAGTTACAATAAGGTTTGGTACTGCACAAAATCATATTTTTGTATTGTATGAGACTGTCTTAGCCCATGAAAGGTGAATAATTGTTACTGATTAATGAATTAATCATATTAATACTTCTAAAAAAAATGTTGTTCTTAAGTAAANGGGGGGGGGCTTACCTTTTATTTTTGACCAAGTTAAAAGTGCTTTAAATGGATCTTACAGTTCAGAATTATTTGTTTAATATACACAGCTGAATACACATGGTCATACCTGCATAGACAAGAAGAAGAGGGCTTCTTGTAAATCAGCTGATCTGAAACTGATTAATGAACTACAATCAGTGGTTATATGAAATAATTTTGAAGCATATTATCAGTATTTTAACTGGATACTGGTGAAAGTTATAAGCAGGTTCCCAAAGCGCTTTTTATAGTTCAGATCAGATACTGTGGCTCTTAACACAGTAAGCTTTATTTAATGAATCAGCATTTTAAAAGTACCAAGTGCTGGTGGAGAAATGCCTTTGAGGCTCATAAACTTCATGACATCTGCCTGGCAACTAATGCCAAAGTGAGTCTGAACACAGGAATACGAAATTGCTTTTAGTTGTAGGAGCAAAGTTCAAACAATTTTTGAAGCATTTCAGGAAATGGATTGGACCAGTTTGGACTCGCATGCAGACTGGCTTATTGTTTTTACGTCTTCAGCAATGCTCAGTATTTGCTACTTTTTCATCACCATCAGCGTTATGCTGCTTATTTCATGTATACTAAGCTTCAAAATTATGTTTTTAGAGTGATAGTTCACAGAATTATTATCTCATGATTCTGTCCTGTAAAATATCTGAATCATGAGTTAGACAAACAGTTCAAGGTATACTGTCTGTATTCTTGTATTACCATCAGAGGTGTGAAAATTTCTATGTTGAATCAATCCTGTTGCGCATTCATTTTTTTCTTTAATGGAATAATTCTAAATTTATATTTTTATGTAATTTTAGGAACAGAATGCTTGAGTCTCTGATTTCAACCTATTCCATAGGATTATCAATATAATTAGGAAAAAAAACTGTACCTGATTGTAGCCTACCAACATTTGGCATTTGGAGGATAAAGACCAAGATGTATTTCTTTGTTTTCCTTTTCAGTGTATCCACTCTTTGTAAAACTTAGGTACTTCCTAGTACACATAGTCTTACTTACAGAATTTTTTGAAATTTCATTTTATAAAATATCAAGGCAAAACTACTTACTGGATAACACACAGGCTAATATAAATTTTCTGTGCTAAAACCAGTTTACAAAACACATACATAACTTGTTATTTTGTTAGTTTAGAAAACTAAAAATAAGAGCTGTGTTCTGGCTGTCATCAAATCTGTCCACAGTGTTTAGTTAATTAATATTATGCTGATACCTTACGTCTTGACATTAACAAAGCTATTCATATTTTTTTAAATGGTGCTTTTGGCACTTTATTGCACAAGTTAGGAGCAGAAGTATGTGCACTTAAATGATTAGTAGTAACTAGCTCAATGCTATAGTGTAACAAGGTTCAAAAGATACAAAATGTGTTCAGAGTAGATTAGGTTTAAAAACTGGAGACATAGGAACAAAAGGCAGTAATACATGCCCTTTTTCCCTGAGCGAAAAAAGCCAGAAGCTATTCATTACCATGTTCTGTAATGTCATTTACTTCATTGATGTCAACTGTTTTGCTTTGTCTTTATCTCATTCCTGTTTACATATCAAACAGTGCTAAGCACAAAGCAGCTTTTCCTCACTAAGCAGAATACATTTTCCTCTCATATTCACATGAGATATTTAAAGAAATAAAAATGTTTGTTGAAATTTCTTATTCTGTGAATTTGCAAATATGGTAGAGATTAGTGGAATTTATTTTTGAAAAGTAATGGTTTGGTTTTTTTATACTCAATACTCTTCATCTCAACAATTTTGAAAACATGCTTTTAAAACATATGTAAAACTATGAAGTCATTAATTTTCAGTCTGGCCAAAAAAAACTAAATTGCATCTTGGGATTTAGTAAGTAGTCACAGGAATAGCTAAACTTTTACAAAAATTTGATGTATTTCAGAGAAAGACTTCACAAATATTTAATGTGAGGGCAGTAAACTGACCTAGTTGTAAGAAAACTGGTTTTAAATGCTTATATTTTGTCTGTAACTAACCCATTTCTGAGATGTTATGATTTCTACCTGAAGTTAAAGTAAAAATTACCTGATCTGGTAATGCTGAATTTTTAGTGATGACCATTGTGCTTAATCAGGGCTACTACCCTGAACTGGATGGAAAGGAAGAATGGGGACTGCAAAGGAAAAAGCCATACGCCTTTCACATGATTGTGCAAGTACATGGTTCATTGGGCAGCACTAATAAGGGGAAGGAAGGGATTTAGCTTGTTAATCCATGCTTCTTAATACAATGTCACATTAAATGACACCCACAACATGCATATCGATTGTGTTAGAGCTGGAACCCGATTATGAAATACTGCTTCATCCTCCTGTGACATTGGCTCTCTTGAGAATTATCAAGCAACAAAGCATCAACTAATGAAGATTTTGTAATAATGTTTTGGTTTAGACTTTATATAATGACAAGTAGAGCTGAAAGATAAGTCTATGTGGCTCACTGTGAACTGTATCAGAGACACCCCGGACGGTGTTGAGCAAAACGTACCGTGGCTGTGATGGGGCAGGGGTTCATCTGAGCTAAATAGCTAAATAGCTAAATACTGTCTTTTCTGCGCTATGCCTGGGTCCTACAGTTACAGTTCGGGACTGTTTGCGTAGCTTTGGAATGTCCATTGCATAGAGTAGAAATAAAAGTAAGATAAGATTATATTAAGGCCTAGAAATTATGGAAGCAGTGCTTGGGACAGCTTAAAGTCTAGGTTGCCAGTACTACTTATTTCCTCCAGTCTCACTTACACACCTCAGTCTTCCTTTCCTTCTTTCCCCACCTATCAGAGCTCAACATAGGGTGTTCACCTATAACTTCCAGGTACTGACATTTATTTTGATACTAAGATTCAACTGAAATCAGTGGGACAAAGGATGGGTTTTAAGTTAGTTGCACAGAAGTGTTTTGCTGAATTGGGACAATACACAGTGATGAAATAATTCATTATTCCACTTTACAGTAGTTGCAAACCTGGCAAGAAAAGAAACCAACTTCTTTCTTGTTTTTCCAGTGGCCTAAAATCACTAAATATGATGTCATGATGGGCATGGTCTATGTCTGTTTTTGGAACAATTGATGCGGAGTTTTATAGAAGCTGGCACTGAGAGCATACTTGTGTGTGCTTTTTAATGACACATTTTAATTAAGGTCAAGCTGTAATAAAAGCCTTTATAGCGTTAGAAGTATATGAATGCTTCCAGTAGGCATATATGAATCCATTCAGTCTAACTGATTTAGTCTTCTCTAGGTTATGGGCACAGTATTTCCTACCAGTTGCCTATAAAGCTGACTCATGGAGCAGCTCCTGCATAGCAAGTGACAAGTCAGTTCTATATCCTGCCTATCATCATGATTAGAAAGAATTTGGACACCTCTGTGTGAGGGGAGATGTATGCAGGAAATCATATCCAGGATGAAGGTGATGTTTTGAAAGAGCCTGGTTTCAATTATCTCTTCTAAATTTCTTTAACTGGACAGCATATAATGGTTTTGGAGAACTATTTCATATATACAGCATGATATATATATATATATTTTTCTTTATATATATATAAAGAAAAAAAACAAACAAAAAAAGTATGGATTTCTTTTGTCATAAAAGTAGAACAAAAACATTCTGGCTTGGATAAATAAATATGAAGTATCAGGATCTCAATTTTAATATTTTTCTTTTTTTTAATAGTTTGAATTGGTGAAGGAATATTAGGACTCTTATATGTATGTCATTTTTGTAAAAGAAATAAGGGCTTTATAGACAAAATCCAGAATTTCTGATTCATACCGTGATCAGCAATGGCTTGCGCTGCCTAATTAAGTACTGATAGAGAGTCCTGTATTTAGTGATTGGTCTATCTTAAGTATTTATTCTTTGCTCCTTCCATGTAAATTCTTTACCCAATAATTTTGAACTCCTTTTAGCAAAAAAAAATATACTGCATTGTGTGTTCAACTGTGCTAGAATAGGACTCGATACTATTCTATTTCTCTACAGGTTAGTTAAGAGGTATCCTACTAATGGCAGAGAAATGACATGTGGGCAAGTGGATCAGCAGAAGAAAGCACACCATGGAAGTTTTAGTTCCTCACAGGAACCAGTTGGCCGAGTATCTCAGAAAAGAACAGATTATGACATTCAGCTCTTCTCATGCATCTGTTTTCTTTTTTTTTTTCTTTTACCAACCACAGGAATATAAACAGCAAAAAATAATATTTTCCTTCGCCTTTGGTTTAGAAAGGGCCTCCAGAGATCTGGTCCAAGCCTTTGTATCAAGACAGGATCTACTGTGCAAACATAGAGGTCCTTTGAAAATCTATTGCCACAGCCACACAAAAGAAAGAAAACGTAACTCATTTGTGAGCTAATGCCAGGGCAGCTTCATCTGTGTTTGCATTCATGTTCCCAGTTCTTATCAGGACCACGATTCTATCATTCCCAGATCTTTAAACTTGTGATTTTCTGCCTCGGGATGGTATTTGGAATAAGCAAAGTTTCTGTTGTGACTTCCAGCCCTATCTTTTTTTTCACTTCATAAGTGAAAAAGTGTAAGAACTAAAGTCTAATAAGGTAAGCTTGAGTTCATTTACTGTACGCCTTTACCCAGAAGCCCAGTAGAATAAAGATCTTATCCTCCCTGAGTGACTATGTGCAAGAAAGGATTATTTTTCAGTCATTCTGGTAGCCTTATTAATAAATAATTTCACGTGGAATGTACAAACCATTTACTGTCTAGACACAAAATCAAGGTAAGTTGTATTGGCTTGGAGATGTTGTGGTGGTCATAGCATGTGTCCTGACAATTATTTTGATCCAGCTTGCATGGGATATCTTCATCAATTCCAAGAGTTTGGTCCTGTGCCCCAGCTGTTTTTTTTAAAACAACTGCTGGAAATTTTCTGCAATACTATTTCTGCAGGTATTTTGAAGGTATGAAAAAAATCCTAAAAGGGGTTTCATTAGGTTTCTAGCTCATAAGAGATAATCAAAGTGTCTGGAAATTTCCTGATGATAAATTTTTCATATCAGTTTTTCTTAAAATTTGAGGTTAATTTCTATAAAATTTTAGTTTTCTAAAATTTTAAAAAAGAAAGATGATTTAGAAGTTGGTGTCAAAATATTTATTTTCAAGATCAGAAGACATTTTCTTTCTCATAAAATAATAATGTGGTGCTTTTTTAAAACTACTAGCTAAACTACTGGAAAGGGTTGCTGACCTGAGCAGAGGAGAAGAAATATTATCTTCCTATTTTGACTCATCCTTTGGTAGGGATCTGGTGTTTAAGATTGTTCTGATTTTAGAATACTATCATCTCTTCAGATATTGAACAATGTAAATTTCTGATCAAATTTTACTCATCCTCAGATATCTTATGGCTCTAACACCTGTAGTCCATCAATTTTTGCATTTTAGGGAGTACCTAAAGTTCAAGGTAATGTCTGCAACAATTGAAGACCTAAATTTGCTTGTTCTCCCACCTTTCTGGGGCCAAAATTACTGACTTTGTATGAGATCAAAAAAACCCAAAACAAATCCCAGCTTATCTGAGAAATAAATTTAATGGCTTCATAGGATCAAAGAATAATTCATTTTTCCAGGGACTTCAGGGAGTCTCTGCTGTACTGCCTGCTCCAAGCAGGACCAGCTGACAGATCAGATCAGGTTGTTCAGAGCTGTGTCAAGTCAGGTCTTGAAAACCTCCAGGTACAGTCCTCCAGACTGTAGGAATTTTCTTCTTTGCAATATCTCTCAGTCTTCTGTAGGCAACATTTAATGAACTATTTTGCTCTTAAGTTTATTTTATTTTTACTCTTATTTTTTCTGCTGCTTTCCTCTGGGTTTTCTCTTAACTGATCCTAATTTTCCTGAAATGGGATGCCCCAAATCACACAGAATAGTCCAGTTCAAGCTTTAACTATGCTAAGTATTTCATGACTCTTATCTTGGCCTTTGTAAATAAGGGTGTTATATATGATGATTAATTTTTTGCATTATCAAGGCATACTTGACTCTCATGTGGTTTATACTAGATGCTGCTCTGATGATTCACTGCCTAATCAGCCTCACCTGCCTTGAATTTGTCCATTCAGTTATCCCTTTGTCTTATTCTATAATTGTTTGCTGCTGAATTGTATCTTTTTAATAGTCATTTCTGTTTGGCCTAATTCCTGGACAAAGCATGCTTTCATCTGATCTCTCTCACTTTTTCTGACCAATAAAGTAGGATACCCTTATTCAGCCCCTTGCTTTTCTGTGGGGTTTTGGTTGTTTGTTTTTGGTTGGATTTTTTGGGGTTGGTTGGGTTTTTTTTGTATTCAAGATATGTCCTCTGTTTCTAATCTGAGCCCAGACCAGAAGCTTCAGAATACTCTGAGACCTCAAATGGTCAAATTGTTCTGAGTATAAACAATTAGGAAATGAAGCTGTTTGCCTATAACCAGAGGGTTTTTTTACTGAAGATCTTAACTGTGGTCACTGAAATCCTTATTACCACAAGCAGCATTTACTTCACTATCATCTATAACAAAGTTTCAAGACTAACTGGTTTTGTACCGTTTCCCTTATATCAAACCTGCTATAGCCCAGACAGCTGTACAAGAAAATGCAGATGTGTCAGCACTCCATCAGGAAAGGAGTCAAAAGGGAAGCAGCTAGACGACAGATTAAAAACAACCCCAACCCCATTTTTTTCATCGTAGGGCTTTATCCTAAAATTTTAGTGACTTAGAACTACTTAATAATATAATCCTACCGAGAATTCTTTAATTATTCATGACAAAATGTATTTACTTCAGGAAAGCCATCTGAAAAGAAGTGTCCATCTGGCAAATCTATGCTTCTTCATCTTTAATTGAAACCCAACTCTTAACTGTCCAGACAAAAGGGAATTTCTGATGAAGTAGTTGTAACCTACTGATCTCTTTCAGGCAGTTTCACTCTCAGATATGACTTGAATGACTGTAATGAACTAAACATTTCTGTATCATACAGAGCAATACGTATATAGGTGTGTGGTGTAAAATGGCTGCTCTTACAGAATACTTGAACATTTCAGCTGTCGGATTCTACAAATGCAAACTGGTTAGGATAGTGTTTTGGTAATGTTTTACTTACTCTGTTAGTGCAATATCAAAGTTTATTATCAGGTTTCAAACTTGTTTGTTTTTCTCTTTTCAAAGATTTTATATAAATGTAGCAGTTCTAAGAGTAAACAGAAATGACATGAATTGTTTAGGTTGAATGAGGCAGATTACTTTGATACCAAATGCTCTTGAGTTACAGTTCAAAAGAAAATAAATTGATGCAAATCAGATATTGTTTTGCTGAAAACTGATAGTCAAAACTTTTCTTTTTAGTCTTTGCTTGTCTTAGCTAGTTGTAGCTTTAGTCTCATTATTTGCACAATCATCTAAGCAGAGGATTATTTGAACAAAGTTTTTAACTGGTGGGGTTATGTAAGAAATTTTGAAATATGCTTATGTCACAAAAGTTCAGTATTGTTCAGGTAAGCTGACAAACATATTTCTTCTTCCTATTTGAGATCTGTGTACCAAATATATAAGTCAAATAATTGTGATGATGTGTAACAATTATAATGAGAATGATGAGGTAAAAAGGTAAGGTAATTATGGAATTATATGGGTGGTTAATGTTTAAGAATTGAATGTCATAGTAAGTACTTTTTTATACTCTTGGTTGTAGTAGTCACACTCCTACCTGAAAATTTGATCTATGTGTCATTCTAATGATGGTTCAGAGATTGTATATTATGATAAGCAATATACTAAAAAATTACCCCTGTTGACTTTTTCTTCTAAATACTATTTTTTTTCTTTTAGAGACTAGAATTGATGAGATTGCTACAATGCTGCAAATTAGAACTGTTAGAAAAAAAAAATCAGAAAGAAAAACAATATAGTCTCTTTTACATTTTTCTTGAGAAATTCTCTATCTAATGCAGCATTGTGCTTTACTGAAAGTGACTATATTACACTTAGATTAGTTTATCTTTAAGAAAACACATTTTGTGAATCAGTGAGTTTCTTCTTTTTTGAAATAAAAATCACTGATTGTGTCTTTAAAACTATTTTTTGTGTGCTGATAAACTGTCTGTTAAAAGTACTAGTCCAATGCAAATGTCAGCATGGGGTAGGATTTAAACAAATGGTTACACCATCAGCAGAAAGAGGTTAATTACTAGAACTGCATAAACTCTTTGGTTTGTCACTTTTGCCAGACATATAAATATCATCTGTCTGAGTAGCTACTTTCAATTAAAAGGCTTAACTTTATCCAAAATCTGAGAATCTTTTTCTAAAGCTACAGTAAACTAATGTGAATGTGCATTTGCAGAGTGAATTTGCACACAGAGATATGGCAGTAAGGCTAGTAAAACTGCACCAAGTAAGCATGAAACTGGTACACAGCCTGTGTGCATCAGCTCTGGATTGTGTAGTAGTAGTACCTCTTTTACTAAAATTATCAGCAACAAAGAATTCAGGAGTCACCAGGTCTGGTTTACATTTGACCACAGACTATCTTGTTGGAAACTTGTAGGAACATTGCACACACTCAAGTAACATCGTAGACTTTCATGGCTATAGTTCACAATAGCCAAAAATCTAAGTAAAAATAATAACTAAAATCTCCATGGTAGGTTCAAAATGTATGTTTTAAGCGGTTTAGTTCCTCTTCATTAGTGGCCATTCTCCTCAGGCTACTTGAATGTCAAAAGACAAAAATGCACTATAAATATGAGGAAAGATACACGTCCTGGAAAAAGTTTACATTTTATGGAAAAGTGATGTATCTGCAACCAAGGAGTGTTTATTATTATTAGGACTTTTGTACTGTGACACGTCTCTTTCCCCTTTCCTTATTTTTGTAGGAGAGGGGACAAATTAAAATTTGTTCTGACACAATATTGTCTCAAACCCTTTTAGTCCTCAACACCTTTAAGGAGGAAAGAAGGAGATGCCACGGAACTGTTTTAGAAAAAAAAAAAATGCTATCTAAAGATTGCTATGTTTCTGAGGCAGAATGAACTTAATAATTAGGAAAATGTGTTTCCTTGTATGGCTAGAATATATTATGTTACACTGTATATTTCCTACATTTTGTGAGGGTTATATGATATCCGTCAGCAGTTCCAAGTACTCTGTACAATTAATCCATCCTTAATATGAGTATACTCTATATTATAAACATATAACAATCAAATGTACAAATCTTCAAAGCAATTTTTCATATTTCATTAGTCCTTCAATAGTTTGGAAAATGAGTGGGCCTCATGAAATGTTATAAAATAATTTAATTGCTTTTAGACTGGGGAAACTAAATTGAAGTGCACCTTATAAAATGTCCAACTGCATCACTTTCCAAGAGCACCAGCACATCTGCTGATTAAGTCTTTAGGACATGTATTGCTGGGAAAGTTAGATTCTCTTCCAACAGGCAAGTCCCAGCAGATGCTGCAGTTTATGGATGGTTTGTTAGAGCCATAGGCACCTGGTTTGGCAGGTACCCATTTTGCCCCCTGCTGTATCAGCAAGCACTGTGCTGAAGGCAAGAACTGACAAGAGTTGTTTCATGCCACAGCTCAGCTCTTTCGTCTCAGAGTGAATGTTCTGCACCACTTTTCTGTGCTGCAGCCTTTTTTCATAGGTGTTGGTAGTGCTCACACAGCTTTTTGCAGAAACGGTACCCGCTAGCACTTCAACTGTGCTAAAAAAGTGCTGGTTAGATGGGGTTGCTTAAAAAGGAGAAGTGTGGGGTATTCTCTTCACAGGACAGGAAAGACTACTCCCTGCTCAGTACAGAGAGAGAGACAAAGAGTTATTTAGGGAGAAAAGCATTGAGGAGGAGGCTTTTTTTGCAGAAATGGCCATATGCTTCCAACTCCTACAACATTCGACAATAGAATATTTTGACAGCAGAGTGGCTGCTGCTGTAAATCTCCTAATTATGGATCAAAAATGCCACCAACATGATGCATAACATGTTACTGGCATAAACTCATGCAGCAATTCAGAAGAGTGGAAAATTTTCTGATGGATTAACCTTTACACTAATAGGTTCTATGCCAGATTCAGTATCAGATGTATTCTAGGCTCCTTCTGAACCTACAGGCAATGTAAAAAACCCCAGATAAAAAACCAACAAAAAGCTGGCTATACTTTGTATCATGTGCTCTAGCTGATTTAACAGTTGCGCTATCATTTGTATCTACCTCAATCTGATAAAATTAATGTTTTAGTAACCTCGAGGAGCCAGTGCTGAGCTCTGGCGGTGATGCTCACGGACCCACGTTCTCAATGGTTGTGTCAACCACCAGCTTCATCCACTGATGTGAGAGGCTTTTTTGTACATGAGGTATCGGCTGAGTTAATCCTCCTGCGGGTGCAAAAGGTACTTATGCACCCAGGCACAGATTTTTAACCCCGTCATTCTTCTTCTGCCCACCTGCTGGGGTAACTTACACCAGTATCACTTGCAAGGGAAATCCACACTGTTAAATCTGGTATGGATTCACTAAAATGCACTTTGTGTTTCATTGTGTGTACTAGTTAAACCTCATTATCAGTTAGAAAAGCGCAGATGCTAAACAATTCTTCCTACACACATCCATGTAAAAGGCCATCCTTGTAAGAACTACCACCCCTACTAGAGGGTTGCCAGACCTTCTGTGGTAATAGGAGTTAATTTTGAAACTATGTCTCCTCTATAGTGCTACTAGAACATGATTGTAAACAAGAATTGTTGAAAATTAAACCAGTATTGTTTCCCATACTTAAGTGACAGATCATGGACGGAACATTAGTAGAGAGCAAAATAATTGTGGGGAATTTTTATGTAATTGTGGTGAAGGGTGAGGGCTGGAATGTGTGCAAATTGTCCACCTTTGTTGGCGTAGTGATGATGTTATTTGGATAGAGGTTCTTTTGTTTATCTAAGTTTTTTTTGTTTATGGAAGTTCTTTTGTTTATCTAAGTGACAGTTGTGAAGATTGCAGATTGTGTGATGAATGTGTATTTTAATGATAATGATAGTTTAATGAAAATGATAAAAGAAAACATCTTACATTCTCAGCATGATGTAATTAAAAGTCAGATCCTGTAAGATATTCAGACACCTCATTCGTAGTGATTTCAGCTCTATGAAGATACCTGAATAATTTTAAAAATACAGACTTACTTCAAGAGGGTCAAAATAAATGGTTGTAAAGGCTAGATTGCTGCACTTTTCAATAGAAATCTGTTTTTCTATAGTTTTTGATTAATCTGTCTTATTACTCTTTATGTTGCTTCTGGATTTTTCTTTCCTGAGTTAGCTGCTGCACTAGGTGTCTCTCTTTCTCTCTTCTAGTCAGTTTTTGGGAAGGTACATAGAATTTCCTTTTGCTTCCCAGTGTGCAAAGCAGTACAGCCTTAAGGGCTGTACACTTAGTAGTCTGTGTACTGAGAGATGCTGAGTCCACCTATCACCCGTTCAGCTGCTGGGGGAAGGAATGCTCATTGTGGCAGTTAAGGGCTGATCTATTGCCTAGCCAGCAAGAGGGGAATTTAAAGCAGTCAGAGTTATCAGAGGTTTTCCTCAAATCTTCCTTCTGAAGGGGAATCTCTGGTAATGCAAGAATGGCAAAACTGGCAGTGGTATAAATCCAATCTGAGCTTCTAGCTTACATGTAGGGATAAAGTTGGGGTTGGGGGGAGTCTTAAGCAAAAGTTTAAGAAAGAAATATAGAACATTCTGTCACTGGTACTGTTCCCTCCAAAGGCTGAGAAAAATCTGCAATAAACTCTGGTTAGAAATGTAAAGTTGGACTTCAACTTCAAAAGTTTGATCATGCACCAGCCTTGTAAATACCATATATGCTGTTTTTCCTCTGTGCAGGTATCTAAGTCAGACTGTATCAGAAGAGACGATGTTAGCAGCCAACCCTCAAAACAGGGAGAAATTAACCATACTAAAACAAGCTCTGGGTGCTCTGGGATTCAATAGCCTGGTAAGTTACATGAGCTTATGTTATTTGTGGCTAAAATAATCATATTAGTTGAAAGTAGGCCATAAGTAACTCTCACGGATAACCTTTTGTGGGGAAAGCAGTGCCTTTCTGTCTTTTTTTTTTTTTCCTGTTGGTTAAGACCTTGAAACAAATACGGCACTAGTTCACTCCAGGGAAATTACTGTAATCACATTTAATTAGACACAGAACCAACAATGTAAATCTTTTTCGTTCTTAAAAGATTCACGAAACAGCTTCAAGGTATAATACTCTGAACAATTAAATTACATAGATAAAAAGAAGCAATCAAGTCCCATATGACAGACACCTCATAAAAGCCGTGGAAATTTTTTTCTCTTCCTGATTATCTCCCCATCTTTTTTAATTTTGTGAAACACACATATGCTAACAGCACCTGAAAAGAAGTAAATACCTATTTAGGCAAAGAAACTAAGAGCCGAGTAACTTGAAAGAGCTGACTTAATTCCCCAGAAGCAACAAGAAGATAGGCTGCTGTTTGTCTTCAATCCTATGAAACTAATGAAGAAGATAATTTGGAAAATTGATCAAGTAGAGGTTCTGGAGGACAGAGGTGTGACGGAAATCAGAAGAAAGAGAAGGATGCATATAAGAACTCATGTAAACTCTAGTATCCCTTTAGGATACTAGAATGCTTAACAAACTCCCCATAATTCCTACATGTGTATATGCTACCTAGCACACTGTAGCTGTAACACTTCTGCAAGAGAAATGCATAAGCAACAGTAGTTTTAGAAGGAGGTAAAAACTTACTCCTGTACAATATCATTAGAAAAAAAGGGACAAAAAGTTAATGTAACTCTAAGTTAGATCAGCATCAAAAATGACAGATGGGCAGCAGTTATAATAAAAAAGGATCAAGGACTATCAGCAAAAAATTTGTGAATCTGCTGAAGCTGTTATTTAGGTGTGAGGTAGACTTCTGTGGTGGTGGTACATCATGGAGCTGTTTGGCATTCCCTAGTTAAGGTAGTAACAAATGTCATCTTTCAGTGTAATGAAGAGTAGGGTTTATTTTTGTGAATGTTCCTGAGGCCGTGTACGAAATTGAACACATATGGCTATATTTGACAGTATTATTCCTTACTCTTAGTGGCTCAAGCTCTATACCAGTAGACTTCAATAGCAAATGGTCCAGATGCTTCTGGATTTAGCCCAGTGTCCACAGTTTGGTGGATCTCTCTTGCTCTTTCGCTAATGTTTCTGTTCTGTTGAGGAAGAGGTTCAGCCCGTAAGTAAATAATTGAATGCAAAATGAATCATGATTTAGAAGCCTGCAGTAACTGAGAATGCTTCATGTACAGTATTCTTTTGAGTACAGTACTTCACTTTGCTCAGAGTTCTTGAAAAGAAGTTACACCTCAGAAAAGGGTAAACCATCTTGAAGGCTCCTCTGTATTCAGGAAGCGTTAGAATAATATTTAGGGAGTAAGAAGTCTGTGGAACTCTCAAATACTGCAGGCTGATCTCCTGTGTTGAATGTTAGAGGGCAATACACAGATAAAACACATTCCTAAAATTTCTACCCATTACTTCTGAGGTACATGGAAAGGTCTGTATGTATCATTCCTTGACTACCTAGCCACATTTAATGATAGAGTAGATAATCTTTTTGAAAAACTACATAAAAATTCCGTAGCAGTCATTAATAGTATGGTCCAAAGTATGTTAATGTTCATTAAAAACAATTACTGTTTTAAAGATGGGAGAGCATGCATCTTACACAATGAAAAAGTGCTTGAGAATCTGGAATGTAAACTATACCTGAGACCTTACCAAAATCACCAGAATCAACAGCTGTCCCAGCCCACTGCCATTCAGTGCTGTACAGTCATCCCCAAGCCAGTTCTGAACGAGTTAACCTACCAGCAAGGAGAGTGCAGTGCTAGTGTGCCATTTCATCTTGCCTGAGATACCATCCCAAGAAGCAGGGTATAGCACCCTAGTTTGACTGCTATATTAGCATGACAACTTCTATTTTAAGAGTTATCTTGTTCAGACTTTGCCTGTATGTATTGGGTTTTTTTGAATCTTCAGCTTTGGTACTGTGTAATACTAAAATACACTGTTGCCCTATTGACGTCTATCTCATACATTAAGAGATTGACGTTCTTGTCTTAAAATGTAGTTTAGAGACTCAAACTTGCTTAAACAGCACTGGAGGTGCCATAGTCTATCCCAGAAAGACTGTAAGCTTTTTTAATGCCTTTTGATGATTGGCATATTTATTAGGGAAATGAACATGAAGAGAAGAAGAAGAAAACTTGAGAATAAAGAGGATGTATTAGCTAAGTATTTCATTAGTAGTGTATTTATAATCTTAGTCTGCAAATTCTGGTAAGTGAGAGTTCTCACTGTCACTTCTGCAGAATCAGGTTCCAAATACTATTTTTCAAAAATATTTCAAGAATTATCAATGAACTTTGCTGTGCATAATGCCATATATTACAGTGGATATCAGGTTTCCTGTTTTACAGTTTTAAGAAGCACCATTGTTACATAACTGACCTTAAAAAAAAACTTCCAAAAACACACAATGCTTTCCACATTTTAGGATTTAAGGGTCATATTTCATGGTTGATATTTTTCCTTGAATTTAAAAATATTTTAAAAAATAATTAATCAACCAAAACAACCAAGGAGAGTTAGTTTTCTTCTTGCTTTGCTAAAAATGAGGCCAGGAGAAATCTGCCCCTAAAGATAACTGCTTCACAATCTAAAACATCACAAAAGAGTATGCAGTCCTGGAGGGAAAGTGTGAGGGTAAGGAAGGTTGCTTTTGTTTCTTTCAGACCTTAATTACAGCTTTTACTACCAGGAACCTCTTTTCGTTTAGAGCTAGACACTTTGTTTGTGAATTTACTTGGCTGAGGCAAAAAAAACCCTTGCTGTTCCCAGATACAGAAATTGTCTCAATGGAAATTCTCTATGGACAAGATATGTTTTATTTCTTGTAGAAATAATGCATCCATTAAAGATATTGTAGTATTTTTATCACATTCTGAAAAACTTTCTTAACTTAGCAGTTAATGTGGCTTATATTAAAATAAAGGAAATAAAAAGTAATTTGTTGGTTCATGTCCTAGCTAGGTTCCAGTTTGATTTCAGATTTCCTGTTAATAGTTCACACATGAATAATTTTCAACTTATCAAATGCCAGTGATAGAAACTAAGAGAATTTGTGTTTTTATAAAGCATTGCCTTTCACTGGTATGCCCAACAGATCTTTTCTTTATCTTTAATTCTGCAAAAAATGTGTGCAGGAGGTGGAGAACCTGTTTGTAATTCTCTCAGCAATTCTGCATCTTGGAGACATTCGCTTTACGGCTCTGACAGACGCTGAGACAGCATTCGTGTCAGACCTGCAGCTACTGGAACAAGGTCAGTAGGACGTGACCTTGGAGCATCGCCTGCTCAGTCCCACAGCGGGGAAGTTGCGCTGTTCCACCAACAGATGGAAACACAAATCCAAGGAGACAAAAAAAATGACTTCTGAAAATTCATAAGTTACTGTGGGAAGACAGTATCCTATCGACTTGGATGTTTTATAAATTACAGATTTTTATGGGATGAAATAAAATGCCAGTATTACAAATTATCTAATTAAATGTCATATTTAATGCTATCATTTGCCGAAAGATAATGTACAGTGCACTTTGTGCAGTCTTCTTTGTGCACTGCTTGTCAACAGCTGAACAATTTGCCTTGAATTGAATTCCGTACATTCAAAATCTATGTCTTAAAAAGGTCTCTTGTTTCCGTGCTTTGAAGTTTGCCCTCTGGGTCACTACAAATCTCCTCCAAGTGGCTTATGGATACAGAATGTCAATAAGTAGCATACCTTAACTCTAATACCACAGAAAGTCTGCCAAACCCTGGGGAAAGTCCTGAGTAATCTTTGAAGGGGAAAGAAAACTGTAATGTAATATACAGATACATTCAAACTTCACAAAGTACTGATTATAGTAATCCGATTTAATGTGTTCATTAATTTTGATTACTCCTATGACAGCACCCTTTTCTTTAATGTTTGGATTCTTTCACTATTCAAAAATATACAGAAGAAAGTTTGCTGTAAAAAATGAAAAATGTAGTATAGCATAAATCAGTCTTTCTTTACATTTTCTTTTCATTTCAGTGGCAGGGATGCTGCAGGTTTCATCAGATGAGCTTGCTTCAGCCTTAACAACTGATGTTCAGTATTTTAAAGGTAATTTTTCTAAGCTTATATTCTTAGAGATCAGACGCAGTGGCATTTTGATCCTTCTGATTTAAAAACTTTAAAAGCTGATGATTTTTGTTCCTTATTTCCTGTATGGTCCTGTAAACATTCCCTCTGAGGAATATGTAGGCTTATCTGCCATGCAGTAAATCAGACTGGGCCACCAAATTAGAAATACCTTTATAATATAGAACAAAGCAGTTTCACACTGTGATGCTGATGGGCTCCTGACTTAATTAATGTTACAACAGTGTGTTAAGATAACAGATTAGATATTAATAGAGAATATTAGTAAGAACTGTAATCAACAGGAGTGTCTTGGGAAAAGAAAAAATCTGAAAAAAATATTTTCAGTAAATTACTGGTTCTATGTGGTACTCATACATATTTCTTTTGAACGAAGTATAAAGGCATGTATTTCCAAACTAAAAATCTTTTGAGTGTTGACAGTCTTCTCATCTTGCACTGGAGGCTTCATAAAAAAGCTAACACCATGTAAATGTTTGGCAAAGGAGAAGTAACTCTAGCTAAATTTATTGTAACTAAAATTACTTAAGGCAAAGTTTACAATACACTTTCATCTCTATTTTCTGCTTTTTCTCTTAGGAGACACGATTGTTCGGAGGCACACTATAGAAATTGCAGATTTTTACCGGGATCTCTTGGCAAAATCTCTATATGGTCGTTTATTTAGCTTTTTAGTCAACACAATCAACTGCTACCTTCAAAATCAAGATGAGAGTGGCAGGTAGGAGTGCCATTGGAAACTATTAGGGGTTCCATTATCTCTTGGAATCCAGAACCATAAAAGAAACAGGATTCCATTAAATTGTGGAATTTAATGCACACTGATAAAGTTTTAAAGCATTTTATAATAGCATGACAGTGATGCTTGGATCTTTAAAGCACTGGCCATTCCTCCTAGTTGTTTCTACTGTAACTTGTTTATTTATTTACTTATATAGAGGGCCATGGATTTTGCAGTAATCTAGATTGGTGGTTACAATCCTTTTAGGTTACAAGCCTTTTAGGACTTGACAACACAGAATGAGCTAAGTCTTTCAACATGCAAAATGCTGCTTGGTGCTTTTTTATGTAGAACGTATTTGTTCTTTCTTCCCAAAACAGTGACCTTAGCACAGGCTATTAAAAACAGAATTTTATTCAAAGGCCTTCAAATGAATGTTTAAACTTAACTGAATTAAATGTTCCAGGAATGTTCTCTAGGTTAGCATCTTCTAAATTCAATGCTGTTGCTATCCAGCATTGTTTCTTGGAAAAATGAATGCTAATTAATGTGTATCAGTGGAGCAGTCAAGAAACAAATTAAAGGAATGACAAAAAAAAGGAAATCTCAGTAGAATCAAAGTAACAAACTAAGACAGTAGACCTAATTAGATGATCATATGCATGTGACTTAATCAAAGTTCAACAGCTCATATGCTCAGCTGAGCTTTCTTATGAACATGAAACACAAGTGGCTTGGCATTATTGGTAAATGAGAATCCACTAATGACAGATGTGGAACTTTCATAAGTAAGTTTTTTTATATCTCCATGGCTGGATAGGACAAATGTTTACAAGGTGCCCTCTTTTAGAATTCGGGGACTACACGATCTTATTTTTATTCTTATTCATGGACCAATTAGTGACAAATCACATTTCTCTTCTATGGGTGTAGCTAAGAGAAAAAGGTACCATGCATGAGTAAGTCAGCTTTCTACACCTAAAATCTGTCTGTCATTATATATACACCACCAGAGTGTGTAGTGTATACACACCACTCACTTCCTGCTGAAGGCAAACAGAAGTAACACAGAATGATTTTACTTGTCTGTTTGTGACACTGAGATAGAGCAATTTTCCAATCCATGTCCTAATTTGACATACTCTGTTCATAATAAGGAAGGGCAGTAGCATGAGGTCACAATTTTTCCTCATGCATTCCTGGGACATATGAAACAGAGGCTTAGCTCAGTGAATGTCTGTGACAGACAACAATCTAGCTCAGGCATTTCTAATTACAGTGTGAGCTTTTTTTGTAGTGGTTGTTGAGAAAGAAATGTAGAATCAGTATATTAAAAATCTATTAAAATTACATGAAATAATTTTTCAGTCTGTAATTTTACAATTTGATATCTCAGTCTTTCAGAATAGGTGTTGTGTGTCTCTGTTGTTAATATAAACCTATAATTTCTAGATATCATAGGATCTTCAAATAATGAAAGTCAAAGTTGTTTGTATATTGTTTACCTTGTGCTCTCCTTTTAGTGCAATCACTAGGTAGAAGAAGTGACTTCTACATTGTGAAAATATTTCTCAGTGAAACTATTTCTACCTGTGAGGTAACGTGAAGACTGAGGTTGTAAGTCACAGCTAAAACAGGACAGCTGTTTGACGTATCAGAAATGAGGAATTTGCAATAGTCTCCTGTGGCCACATACTATACCTATGCTTGAAAAGGGGCAGTTCTTAATTTAGGCTGGTTATACAAAGCTAACCAGCTCAGGATTAATTGGCAGTACTGACAAGACATACTGAAGTTTATCAGGCCAAAATCAGCTTCATTCCCTTTCCAAACTTGAAGCTAAGTAGTTTATTTTAAATGAAAATTAAGTTGATCATCCTACACTGCTATTTGAATCTCAGTTAAATTAACCCACACCCAACTTTTCTTCTTTTTTTTTTTTTTTTTTGGTGGTGGTGGGGGTGGTGGTGGTGGTTTTTTTTTGGGGGGGGGCTTTTTTTTTGTTTTTTGTTTGGTCCATCCTAATCATATTGTTTAACTTGGAGGAGTAAGTCAAGGCATAGAACAGTTCTATGGATTACTGCAATGAATTTGTGATTTGTGGGTCAGATACACTTCAAATACATCTGAGTAACTACCAGTTAGCAGCATTATATCTCCAGTTTGGTGCAGTTTTAATAAACCTCTGCTTAAAGATCCACCAAAAACATTAACTTATGTGACCAAATAAGTCTGATACATTCCAGGCCATACTGTATTCCCTGGTTGGAAACTGACAAAATTACTACTTATCAGATGGAATGAAGCCTTCATCAGAAACCTGGGTTAAGGTTTCTAAATCAGTTCTCTTGTTTAGTTGTGAGGCAGTTTAGCTGTATTTCCATCACAGTTCAGTGAGGATTTATGAAGCAATAAAATTAGATTTATTGGCTTAGTAACTCTAAAAGAAGCATTTGATCTTAGCATTTTTGAGGAAACTGGTTATCCATGTTTAACTTTTATGGTGGAAATACTTGATTTTGGTCTTTAATACTGATTTATGTTTAGTATGAAATAGCTTGTGACAGGTTTCAGGCAGAATAAAAGCAATAATTATCATTAGATCTAAGCAAAGGGGAGATGATTCTGTGAAAAGCTGCAAAGAGCAAGCTCTAAAGGTATGAAGTATAGAGAATAAAAAGTGTTGCCAGAATCCAGCAAATTCATTACTTTGTAATACTATTCAATAGGTATAAAGCAAGAATTTTAATGATGGTATTAAGTGAGATAATACACCTTTAGAACTGTTGTTCTCTTTCATAAAAACTTATAATTTTGTCTAGTTTTAACTAAATTATAACCCTACATGCTAGTTTAGACTGGTTCCAAGATCTGCGGTTTGTTACTTTATTCATTCTGATATTATTTTAAAAACTTAATTGGCCCCTAGAGTGGAATTAGAAGAAAGCTATTAACATTTCTCGCAGGTGCTTATAATTTTTTTTTAATTATTGATATTTATCTTTACTCATCTATATAATGATTTCCTACTCTACTGATTTTATTATTATCAAAATAGTCTAGGTGAATTTCTTCCTAAGACTCTTAATTTTTCAAAGTTTACTACTGTTTTACTTCCATTTAGATAAGTATGCTGATGTTCAGTTTTGTAGATTCATGGTTGCCTTAGTGTGGCATTTTGAGGTAATTGATTGTATGTTGGCAAAGTTGGATCTAGTGATCCAAATGAGTAATGAAATGACTTAAGGTAATATTTTAACTATTCCTGACTCATTCTGCAAGAGAGCTTTTTCTTTATGGAGATTTAAGAATGTCTGTGAATTCTTGTGAAATACTGTTTTTCTTTTCTCATGGAAAACAAGCTAATTAGGTATATGGGCTTGAGAAAATCTTGATACTGTGTTCCCTGCCTGCTAATAAGTTGAAGGCATGTTATTTTATCAGCTGGTTAGAAAACATTTTCTCTCTTTGTAGATAAAACCTGATAAAAAGCTGATACATATTTTGTAGATAAAACCTGGCTGAACAGCAAGTCCCAGAGGGCCTGGGTCTAGCTGGAGGCCTCTCACTAGTAGTCACTCTCAGGGTCCATTACTGGGCCCAGTATTGTTTAACTTATTCATACATGACCTGGATGATGGGACAGATGCCTCCTCAGCAAGTTCAGTAACAACACAGAGCTGAGAGGAGCGGCCAATAGCCCAGAGTGCTGCGCAGCCCTTCAGAAGGGTCTTGGCATGGTGGAGAGATGGGCAGAGAACTGCCTGAAATTCAGCAAAGGCAAATGGAGAGTCCTGCACCTGGGGAGGAACAACCTTCTCGAGCAGTACAGGGTGGGGGCTGATCAACTGGAAAGCAGCTCTGTGGAGAAAGACCTGGGGGTCCTGGTGGACAACAAGCTGTACATGAGCCAACAGTGTGTCCTGGTGGCCAAGGAGGCAAATGGTGTCCTGGACTGCATTAGGAAGAACATTGGCAGCAGGTCAAGGGAGGTGATTGTGTCCCTCTACTCAGCCCAGGTGAGTGCTGTGTCCAGTTCCGGTCTCCTCAGGGCAAGAGAGACACAGAGTTCCTGGAGCAGGTCAGCAGAGGGCAACAAAGATGATTCAGAGACTGGAGCATCTTTCTTATGAGGAAAGACTGAGGGAACTGGGTCTGTTTAGTCTTGAGAAGAGACAGCTGAAAGGGGAACCTCATCACTGTCTATAAAAATCTGAAGGGAGGGTGTCAAGAGGATGGAGCCAAGCTCTGCTCAGTGGTGCTGAGCAATAGGACAAGCGGCAATGGGCAGAAACTGAGGCACAGGAAGCTCCACCTGAACATGAGGAAGAACTTTTTTACTGTGAGGGTGACCATGCACTGGAACAGGTTGCCCAGAGAGGTTGTGGGGTCTCCCTCACTGGAGATACTCAGAAACCATCTGGATGCAATTCTGTACCATGTGCTCTGGATGACCCTGCTTGAGCAGGGAGGTTCGACCAGATGGTCTACTGTGGTCACTTCCAACCTGACCCATTCTGAGATTCCTATGTGGCAGTGTTACAGACAAAGAAAGAAAGTTGGTATTCAGTTATACTTTCTGTCTGTATCACTAGGTTAGCCATAGATTTCTGTTGCAAATAGAGCATACAGAATATTTCTAAATAGGTAGTTTCTGAAAGGTTTTATATTCTGAGTGTATACTCCTATACCCATCAAAATTCAAATAGTGCCAAAGAGTAGCAGTAGGAACACTTATTTTGGCAAAAGAAAGATCTCAGAAGTCTCATTTACGAAATTCTTAGTACACTATCTAATTTATAGAACAAGATATTCTGGAACAGAAATCTTTCCAGCTTCAGAAAAAATATCAGAAAAAACCTAAAACATTTATTTATCTATTACTGAATTCAGTAGAAGGTTGCTGGGAGTGCAGGAAGGAGGGAAAGGAACTTCCTGTTCAGAATGTGAACCCACAGCATAATGAGTATTGTTTCTATATGTGGAGGTAGGGAAATCTTTAAAACTGACAAACAGAACAAAGCATCTAATCTAATATGGTACATAATATCATAATTTGAAATCTGCTTCATTCTGGATAATTTCCAGTGTTTCATTAAACAAGACAATACCATTTTTTAAAGCCCAGAACAAATTTTACTTGGAAGAGTTGAGGAAGAGTATGTGCTACTAATGAAAGAGCTACAGATCTTGAGTTCACTGGCAAATATACTTCTTTCTTCCTGCCATAACTGTCAAGTCACTCAAAAAAATTGTTTGTCAGTTATGGAGCCAGTGTTTCTTCCTAATATGTCCAGCCACCATCTCTATATGCACCACTCACACCTGGGTAAGGTAATATTAAAAGAAAAATTACAGTTGATGAGCAAGATATCTGAGAGGCACGGCAACAACACCAAATCTCAGCAAAGATCTCAGACTATTGAAAAATCTCCCTCAAAAGTTTCAGAAACTAGTTTTGTTTAGTAATTGTTTGAGATGAAGAACATATCCAACTGGAAGTATTCAGCCTATTCCCTTCAAGAACTGTGTTTGTGACAACAGGTATAATCTGTTCCCTTGGGAAAACTCAGAGCTTCTTAATTAGGATTCTGAGGGACCTCATTTGAAGGCTAGACTATATACTTCATCTAATCAGAGAAATATTTCCTCATTAATCAGTATCACTTCCAGTTTATCCAGATCAGACATAAGCCTTCCTCATTACTGGCAGAAGTTGGAGGAAGAGCAAGAACTGTTATATCTTGGGCAGGTGAAAAGGCACATTAGATCACCCTCCCACAACAGATTCATCTCACTGCTTTATTCTGGCAGGTTGCAAAAGATAACAAAAGGAATGAACCCTATGGATTTTGGAGCTAAGAACCGTCTGAGATGGAAAAAAAGTGAATAACGTTCTGTAGGTTCGTCTGAAGCACTGGGTCACACGTATTGTAAAGGGAGTTCTGTTCAGAACACCTTGCCAGGAAGGGCAAATGGTTCAAGAGCATCTCTTGATGAATGGCAAGATGTCTGCCAAGGTGGTAGATTATCAGCCAGGATGTCGTCTGTGTGTGTATTGTTTTTAGGAGTTGCCAGGAATTTTTATTTAGTTTCTTTATAATAAAATTGTTAAGTGTACAAGATTGAAAAGGTATTTCTAGTCTATAAGGGTATCTTTACAGAGATGTTGTTCTGAGGGAAAAAAAGGCAAAACTGGAGACACTGTAAAATATTGTAAGCTGAAATGCTGTTTTGTGAATCAGAAAACCAAAATTACCTATAGTGAACATCCATGCTTGTTTTTAAGTATTCACACCTGTATGCTGATATAAGAGATAAAAAAGTTCTTCAGGTATCAGCAAATTCCTTCTTTTTAGTTTCTATGCTGGGAAATATTGTCAGAATTGAAATCAACACCTCAGTCCCCACTAAAACCACAGTTCTTTTAGTTATACATAGTAAATATTAAATATTTGAAACATAATGAAGAAATATGTCCGTGATGGTTAGTAACCATAAAATAAGAAAATAAGGAAATCTTTGTGAACAAAAAGTGCCTTTTTCTAATATTTGTTCTTTTAGAGACTAGTGACATGCCCTTTCATTTGTAAACATGGAATCATTCATGCTTTATTTTGCCTTGGGGATCTCTGCTATGATTATTTAAGGAAAGCAATTTTGCTGGAATTAATATGATTGACAGCTAGCCAATAAAAACATATATGGACCCTCCTTCTGGCAAGAAAAGTGGTATGAAAAAGAGAAAGACAAGAAGAAAGACTAAAAAAGCAAATTTGCAGCCACATATAAAGCAATGCTTTTAATTTGGATGTTGTGCTGCCAGTTGTTATTTATAAATGTTTTCAAAATCTGGGCAATAATTTAATACAGAAAATAATTAACATGCTTGTAGAGATTTTGCACATAAATAGCACAATGTAATAGTAAAATGTCACTGTTTCAGAGGATACAGAGCGTAGTTCTGTTATACTTGCCCCGTAGGCAAGATATTAATTATGTAAAACCTCCAGGTCCTTTAATGTAGTGTGTGCATCTCCTAAGAATACTAGACAAAAATTATCAAGAGGAGTTCATAAAAACACCGAGACTACATGTTTTTCTGTCAACAAATGCATCTCCAGTGTGCCAGGATATTTCTCACAAATACCACAATTTTGATAAGGAATGTTATTTGAGGTAGGCAATAAGCTGGCTGCTAAGGCTTTTACCCAGAGTTTTGGAAACTAGGACCAGGTTTCCGTTTTGCCTGACTTTTAATAATTCATTAAGTTAGTTTGTATTGGTCTTTTCCTTGTGCAAATGTTTATATATTCCTTGAGGGAAAGTAAGAGAGACTAATTTGACAAAATAACAATCATGGACTCAACTGGGATGTAAACAATCCAGTCTCAAATTTATTAATTGAATCAGACAGAGAAGGGATAAGCTGTTCTGTCTGTATTAAGTAGTTCTTAAAAATTATGAAATATAATGCAGTATTTCAGCTGTTGTACAATGTTACATAGCAGTTCATTTTTTGCCTTCCTATGAGGAAGGCTATATATAAATGAAAAAAAAAAGAGTGAAAACCTATAAAGTATTCTGAAATTTCAAGCTTCTCTTTTTTTTTCCCAAACCTGTTTAAATAACATAATAATTCTGGATTTTCAAAACTAGTTTCTCTGACATAGTTTGTTTTTAAATATTTAATTCTCCTTTCTTGAAATGAAAAGGTTTTTTTGAAAACATGTTGTGACGAGGAATATACACCCCCCATCCCTAATCAGGAGCAGTTGTGAATGAGGCTTACATTCTAAAACCCAGTTTAAATTGCACTCATTGCTAGAGATGGAGGTGGTGATATAGCTTTATGCTTTTTCTTGTAGAAATTCCCTTGGAGGCTAATCGACCTCCCGATAACCTCCCCTGCCCAACAAAGCCATTCTGGACTAGATTTATTATGTAACAATCTCTGTATGACATTTACGCACACAACTAGTCCTGTGACAATCAGTAGTGCATTGAACTAGTGTGCTTTTGAAACGAAGACAAACTTCTTGGGCATGATTTCTGAAAAAGGCTCTGCTTGCCCCTGAGGATTGTTTTTCCCAGCTTGTTTTGTAATATGCATTTTTTTCAAATTATTTTACTTTGCTTGTTCGCTATATAGGAATTTATTTTGAGGGCTGGATCCTCATCTAATGACATGGTAGGGGTTACAATGACTGCAGTGGAACTATATTCATGTACTTCAACAGTGGTTTAGCTTTTTCACCTTTACATCTATATCCTGATATGCACAGAGATTTAGACATAGACGAAACTTAGAATATGGAGAAAAAATGTGGAGGGATCTCAGAACCAGCAGCATGCAATATTATTGTTGCAAAGCAGGCAACAGAATATCCCAAAACATTTTTTTTTTTGCTCAGTGCAGTGTATTTAGTTTCCTTTCCAGATCAGGTTCACCATGACACAGTCCCAAGTAAGTACAGAATAGTAACACCTCTGCCCTTTTCCCATTTCTCCTGTCCAAATCCTAGGTGACTGCTCTGCCCTGATCCTTCTACTCCTTCCACCTGGCAACAATAAAATCCTTTCCCTGAATGCATGCAGTGACACACGACATATTAGATGCAATGTCAGCAAGTACTCTTTTATATATACAGAGAAGAAGCATCTGCCTTCTTCAGGCCTGACCCCTGACTGTTCTTTCCCCTGGGACATGTAACCTCTTGGCCAGCCTGAGCACAGAAATTCTACTTGATGCTGACACAGAGAGGACTTGTGCTTAACAGGTTTCCCTTGGAGTACATTTTGTAGAAGCAATTCTGGCTGCCAAAGAAATATAAACGGGAAAGAATAACTGAGTGCAACCAGGCATTTTTGACACTTCTCTGAAATGGTTACCCCTGATGTCAGAAAATGGGTACCTATATGCTTAGAAACTGGACTTTAGGAAGTTAAGATTTTTTCCTTCTCTTACAAATTTAGTTTTTAGCATGGCTGCTAAAGCAATCTTGAACCCTGCTTTTTTATTTCTGTTCAGTATAATAGGTTGGTGAGTAGAATTTTGAATCTGTTCTATACATGGTCTGCTTGTGTATTTCATCAATGTTTTTGAAATACAGCCTGCTTTTGTCCTAGAACAGAAATACTTCTGTCAGAAACAACAGATGTATTTTTCACTTACTTGAATTCTTATTATCTGTAATGTCTTTTTTTTTTCCCAGTGACCAGGTGTTTGAAATTGGAATATTAGATATTTTTGGATTTGAAGAATTTCAAAAGAATACTTTTGAACAGGCAAGTGTGGATGTTTTGCTGAATTTACTGTACCTGTTGTTAATTCTCTAATTAACCAGTTTTGATCAGAATACAAATATACATGAAGGTGAAAATTTTCTCTTAAAATATTTTTTCTCAATATACCTATATGTGTATGAATTATATGATGGGTTTTGTACGGTTGTTGACAACTTTAAAATAATATAGTAAATATCTATTGTGATTTTGAAGAGGGGTAGTATCAGCACTGAAAGACAGTCTGAGGGAAATAGTGTTGTTTGTTTTCATGCTTGTGGAAGTTATACTTCAACTACATCAGTGAGTATAAGGAGAATACACTGAATTGGAAGAAAGATCAAGAAGTCTTCAGATGCCTTGGAGAAAAACTGAAATGAAAATGCTGCATTATGCTAAGTGCTATTACTGGCAGATTCACCTCTGTGTGACTTTACAACATGTGACTTTTCAAGAAATTGAATTGCACCCATGGAAAATAAATTGAAATTTATGGCACTTAATGCTTTAAATTCCTTTTAAATATCAAACTTTCTTTAAGATGTTTGCCTGCCTTCAACATTAGTCACTGAACACCAGAGCTCTTGTGAATTACATATTTCAGAAAATGTTAGCGACTCTACACAACACACTCAAAGAGGTGTTTAAATTGTTGTTCAGTTGTTTGTTCATTCTGTAATGCAGCATGACACAGTCCCAAGTTAGAACAAAAAATCAAAGCATAGAAAAGAATCGAGAAGGCATCAGGAGCAACAAAGGACTTGTTATTGTTTGAAATCAGGATTTGCCCCTTTGTCCCAGTCAGTCCATTATTTTATGGCTCAATTTCCTCTTTCTAGTGAAACAGAAGTCATAGAGCCACATTAGTTCAGTTTGTGTAACATGTTTACATTGCTACCCAATTTCCAAATATTTGAAAGCACATGTTGGGTTTACCTGTACCTTCAAAAGAGCATGTAAGAAGGCAATAAAATAAATTCCAATTTCCCTCTCACAAAATTCTTTTTGCTGTTACAGTTCTACCTTGCTTGAACATCTGCTGGATTAAGGACTATTGATGTGTACCAATATTCCTAGCCATTTACTCTTTGTGAATGCTGTCTTTGGGGGAAAATATAAAGTGAAAAATTGAAAACATTTTAACAGACTGAGTATATGAAAAAAAAACCTGTAAGCCTCCTGGTTAACAATAATAAAGTATTCTATGCAATTTAAATGCTTCTCAAAAGAGAGGAGTTCATCTTGGGACTTACTGGTTATTTTTCTTTGACTCTGTTCTGAATTGCTTTTTTGTCATGAAACTCATAAAAGATCTGCAATTGACATCATGAAATACCATGAACTGTATTTTCAGGGGTAAGTAATTTTCTGCTTTATAGCTGCAGAAGATGCTTGAGGAGAAAATACAAGATCTAAGAAAAATGAGTAAAAAGGAATTTATTTTATGATTTCTTAATAGCAGTCATGATAATTTCAAAGTCAAATTTGCATTTCTATTTTATTTTTCCTAAATAAATATATTTCGAGAGATACTTACTGTCCCTTCACCTGGACTGAACTCATTTTGTTGAATAATATTAAGTAATAAATCTGAGTCATTATCTCAGTATCTACTTAACTGCATTCTTGAAAAGACAAAGTAGAAGTGAGAGTTTTTTATATGAACTCCATAATGTAATTAACATATCTGATTCCTGAAGTGACATGTTGTAGTATCAGTGAAGAGAAGCAGTTTGTATCGCCATGTGATACAAACTATCATTCAGACTTACCCCAAAAAGCCTGAACTTCAAAGCTGGAGCTCTCTAGCAGTCTAACCTAGTTCAGAGTTCTACCTGGGCTCGTTAACCCTAACAATAAACAGTTAGCCCAGAGAGGGTCCTCACGCAAAACATTGCATCGTGTCTGCAAACATGCCCAGTGTCAAGCTTTGTGACTGCAGAATGTTAGCACTAAATGTTACAGCCAGACAGTGGCGGGGCCATAAAAATTATTTTTTAATCACATTTAGATTAGCATATTTTAAGATGGCATTAGAAAAGTAATTTCAGGGAAAATGAACCTTTTTTTTCAAATTAGTGTATGATAAGGCATTCTTTGTGATATCTGTTTTCCTGCTTTCTTGGAGAAAAAATTATGACTGTTTTCAATAAAAATTAAAACCTCCTGATTGCCCAGAACTGGGGACATTCCAAGTAGCTGTGTGAATCTTTCTGGTGCTTTATATCAGATTGGTAGACAGACAGTTTAATATCATAATTAAGAGAGCAATAAGATAGTAAATCACATGCCAGTTTGAATAAACTGTGTTTGAAGATGGTTCAGGCAAACAGAGATGGATAAACCAGGTAGAATAACTTGTTTACTCCAGTGTATGTTTTGGAATGACAAGTCATTAGAGTATTGAAATATTGAAGTCAAATGAAGAATTGGTCTAGGAACAACTTATGAGCAATGCAAAGGAAGACAGCTGTCAAAGGACTAGAAAAGTAGGATGCCTACACCAAGAATCTGATAAATTCTGCAGGCAAAGTGATGTGACTGACAGCTTGTGGAGAGAAAACTGTTATAGACCATTGCAAACAAGAAGGCATTAGATGTTAAAAAACATTATTAATTAAGTGTTCAGTTTTCCTTGTACTTGGTGAGCATTGGTAAGCCTTTATTGTATAGAACATGTGTGATATGTTATAAGAGCAAAAATGGAACTCGTAATTCTAAAATAAAAGTAAATAAGGGTGTGGAATAAGCAATAGTGAGGGGAGTTCTGATTTTTTTGTATGAAATTTAAAAGCTGAAGGACAGGGAACAGTGTTTTCAGAAGCCACAGTCTGAAGGAGTCATTACTCAATAAAGACTGAAAACTTCTGAATAACCAGGACTCAGTGAGTTACTGCTTTTACTGCTCATCAGCTGAGCTATGGTAAATGACTACAGTACACTTTTAGTTCACCCCAATTACAATTCACAATCACTTCCTAGCAGTGATCATTAGCTTGGGAACAGCATTTTCCTGAAGCAGCTGCATACCTGCTCTGCCAGAACAGCTTTGTATACAGCCGCACTGGAACATGGTCAGAAGTGAGCACAATTTCTCTTTCCTTTTCTACAGAGACATGGCCTTCATTTTGTGGTCATTTCAGGAAATACGAACAGTCTACCAAAAATATCAATGGCAGTTTCCAGTGTTAATTCAATGTTTTTTCAGGCTTCCGTGTTTGAGAAGGACTGTATTTGTTTACAGTTTATTCTGCACCCCTTTCAAACTAGAAGATACCTGCTTCTCTTCTAGTAGAATTTAAAACTAGGTTAGATCTTATTCATGGCTCCTTCACAGCAGAACTCCAAATAGTACACTCAAGGAATGCTACAACCTTCATACTTATGATAGTATATTTTTGACCACAAACTGAACAAACTTATGATCAATGAATATAACAAGCAATAAGCAGGATAGATAGTTGCCTGTACCATTTTCCCCCAGTTGTTTCTAAGAAAACTGTATTATAGCAGAAGAACCAGACCTTAGAGTGGTAAGAGTAGTTTTCTTCCCCCTTCAGAAAGTCAGGTCTTTCTCCAGAAATGGAAGTATGTAGTCATAGATTCATCTTAGAGAACAATAATGCAATAAAGTAAAATGGGCACTAATAGTCTTTTCTGTCCAATATATAATTCAAATAATAAACTGAAGAAAGTTTTTAGTTCTTGCTAAATTATGTGTTTCGCTCTTGCATGGTATTTTACCTCTGTATGCCTCTTAAGTTTTGCATAAGAAAGTATGTATACATTATTCTTTTTATAGGAAATATAAGTGATTTATCTAAATTAGTACTGCAGGTCACTGGAACAGTCGAGTGTCTCTTGACTCCCATTCAACTCCATACACATTATAGTACATGCACATTATCTGTGTGATGCCGTATAGTTCAGGGAGGGGCACAGCTTCCATGGCAGCTCCATGCAGGACATCTCCTGCAACAGGAGCCAGCTGGCTCTGAAAGCAGAGAGCATTGCCTGCCTCCCTCAGGACTCTACTTCAGAGTCACTATGGTGAAGCAGAAGAGGTCATAGAACCCAGCTGTGTTGGACTTTCACCTATGTTTATTATAGGTGCTGTAGATTTTAACTTCTCAGCATGGTATTTCTGTGGTTAACTCTGCTGACACTGCATTTTTGTCATATAACATTTCCTAGCCAAAACAACCATGACAGATTATTTTACATTTAATTGTGTTGTCCCAGCTATTAGACTGCTTCTAGCTGTCCAAATGCAAGGTCATGTTGCCTGTTTTGTAGATGGATGGATATGAAGAGACTTAAGTCACATAACTTAACTTTTCTACAGTCACTGCAGTCTGCAGTGATAGTAGGTGGGAGGTCACACAGTCAGGTTTCTGCATTTGGACAGTCTGAAAGCACATTTCAAGATTTTTTTTATGCAGAAGAAATCAACCTTCTTTGGTTTTGCCAGTGCAGAGCATAGATGGATGGTCCTGTTTGCCTCTGTGGAATAGGCAGCTGCTGGTGCACACTGAGCTCTCTTACTATGTAGGGACTTAATGCAGAACCTTCCACTGCAGGTCCCAGTGATGGAGTATTCCTTATTCCCCATATAAGTGGGGAAGTACTTACAATGGGCAATACTTACAATGTTAATTCACTCTTTAACAAGGAAATATGATGTGTTATTTTTAAGTCAAAGTTTTGCTAGCCTCCCTGCACAGGAAGGTTTTAAAAATGTTGTGGAGCAGTGAGAACCAGCAGATCCTTGGCACCAGGGAGCCAGGCAACAGGAGGGCCCAGAGGATGGCCATGTCCTCCCTGATGGGCAGAATCCCTGGAGCATGGTGGACAGAGCCAGGACCAGTAACAGTGCCCATCAGCAGCCCTGACAAGGCAAGCAGCCAGAGAGGGCTGGCACCCTGTCACAAGCAGTTGGAGAAAGAGCTGGAAACCGGCACTGCCATGGCATCACCTGGGACTGCGCCCATGGGCAAGGAGTGGGTAAGGGCCCCAGGAAAAGCTGAGCAGGGCTGTAAAAGCTATGCCTTCTCTCAGGGGCCTAGCGATCCTGTGTTTTACTTTCTTCCTCAACCCAGTTCCTGAGGATCTTACACTCTTCATGGCCTTTGTCATAGTGTATTCCTCCTCCTTCCCTCTTAGTCTCTTTGGTCTTCTTGGTGCACACATTTTTTTCCATTTATGCAGGACACTATTGTCTGTCTAGTGTTCCAGTCACTGGAAGACCAGTGTTACTTGACTTTAAAGCTGGCTTATCATGTATCTGACATTAAAATAATTATTTTTTTATTTATTCTTTTACAGTAGACACTTTGTAGCCAAAAGTAAAAAAATTTATCTCAAATTGAGATTCCCAGCTCAATTCAGTTTGTGACTGATTGGTGAAATACTGCACAACATTTAATTGACATCTTCCTTTTCCACAGTACCACCCTTTTTTATCTGATAGTACTTAGTTTCTGGCCAGCATTATGAGTGAAAAAATAATTTAGAACTATTTTAGTTTCAGAACAATTCCAAACTCTTTCAAGGAAAGATTGTTACCATGTTTGTTTGTTTTCTTGTTTGTTTAATACTTTCATATGTATAAAAACAGGTGGGGGACTGTTCCACTTTGTACTGAAATTGTCCCTTTCCACTTTGTCTTGAAATGGTCCATTTTTTGAGGGGCATTTCAGACCCTCCTTTGTGGAAGTCTTCTCGGGTGACAGCTACCTGTAGTAAAGTTTTAATATAGCACCAGGTTCTCTTTTACGTTATTTGAGGAACACAGGTCAGCTAATGGCAAATGATCCCAGAGATGACAGAGTCCCAGTGAGTTAAAGATCTTCTGACAGATGTAGAAGGGCTATGTCTGAAGTTTTGTTGGAGCTGCATGGAGAACAAGAAATCTGTGTTAGATCCTATTAACCCTAAAAGGCAAAGGAAGAAATATAATGCTTCTGGGTTTTTTATAAATACCTTAGAAATATTCTGATGGGTACTATACATTAAGAAAAAGATCTGGAAGTGTTTGGGTAGCAGATACAAAGGGGAACAGCATTTAAGATACTTCTGAAAAATACCTGAGTGTCAAGCTTAGGTTTAAAGATATTTTCTGAGTCCAACCTCAGAAAAACGATAATGCTGTGTTTCAATTTCTTAGAAATTACATTTTTGAGAAATGCTGGGGCACTTCCTTGCAGATTAAATTTGACATTGTAGCTTCATCATCACGGCCCCTAAATTAGGGCCTGATAGATGTGTTGAAATGACAGCTGTAAGCTTTACTCCATGCTCTGAATACACATTCCTTGGGAGAGTTAATCCTTCTTCATGACCAAAGGATGTAAATGAGCTTTCCAAAGGGTGTTTGCATCCATCTTTCCCTCACTGATTGACAGTCACCAAGTTTTCTTTCCACAAATTTCCTTTTTTGGTAATGCCTTTTTCAAATAGGTCTAAGAGCAGGAAAAGGGAGCAGAGTGAAGAGCAGGAAAATTTCATTAGTCATGGGTGCTTTTCTGTCTTCAGAGCACAGTACAGTTTTGGTATTCTACCTAAATTTTAATTTGGAATGTACTTAGTGGTACTAACTGGTCAAATGTGGTGAAAGAAGAGAGATCAAGCCAGCGCTGTCTAATGTGATGGATACTTACTGCTTTTACCAAATGCCACTATGTTATTTTCCAAAATCTACAATTTGGATGGTGCTGCAAGTTGTGGTTGGTTTTGCTTTGTTTTTTTTTTTAAATACCTGAACAAGAATATTTTTTTCTTTTAATAATATTCTAAAAGGACCTCTTAGAGAAGACTTGGACAAATATATGGTGTATTTATTTTCCCTGAGACAGGATAGTGAGTTAAGGTAAAAAAGACTGATAGAAAGAGAAATACTTAGAAGATATCATATGGAGCCCCTGAGATGCATATCAAGAACAGTTTAACAATGTTTAATGACAAAAAGTACCATAGGTAATGTTGAGTAATGCTGCTAGGTAAAGCAAATATAGCTCTTGGAGGTACTCCCCAAATATTTGTTTTAGGTAAAAATTTATTTGAGGCTTTTTTTTTTCTTTTTAATTACTGTTATATGTCCATTGAATTTACATGAGTACAGTTAAATACATGTTTTGGAAAATGTAGTTCTATGAACTTTTCAAATCTTTGGACAGAAAGTACCTCATTGTTTTATATAATACTTAGAAGACATGAAGCAAAAGAATTTGGGTTTGCAAAGCTGGTTTAGTTCCTATTCATCCCATTTCTACATTTCAGCTCCTTTAACTATTATGTCAACCTGTGTCAAGCTTTTAATTTGAAACATTCATTTTATTACCTTTTCCCAGCATGTTGTATAAAACACTGAAATGGAGAAAGATGTGATCAGAATGTCTTGCTTTCCAGCAGTCCCTGGCTGGTCTCCTGATTCTGCTTCTGCAGAGCTGTGCTCTCAGCCACTGCTCGAGAGAGCAGCTTTGGAGCAGTTTCCAGTTTGCACAAGTGCTTGAGCTGGCTTTCTGCTCTGGTCTGCAGTACCTTAGTGGCATTGCGGCATGTCTGCCAGTCTGGGTGACAGTGTTGCTTACTTTGCTAAGAAGCACCCCAGTGCATCCCATAATACACTGGTTGGTAGAATTTAAAAATTTGGTTTTTTCTTTACCATCCAATCATGCTATGTATGAATGTTTTAACAAAATATTATTCCTTTTATTTTGCTGTGTAAAACCAATGCAATTTATCAGATCTTTTGAAGACATGTCTAAGACAATCTTTCCTTCGTCTCAAATTGTGTAGTTCAGTAATTTTGCTACACAGTTAGGTTCTCAAATACTTTTTTTTTAATGCATTTTAAGAGATTGGCTCATGATAGAAAGTAAGCTTGAGTTTATAGAGATTTTGACGGCTTTTCTTATTGTAAAATACACTTTTGTAATGTTGAATGACCTCATTCTCTAAATAAGTCACCTGCAAATAAAGATATATACAGAATGCATCATTTTAAGGCTTTACCATATCCTGCAAAGTGTAAGCTTTTCTGCCTTATAAAATAATGTTAACAAGGTTCTGGAAAGATTTTGTAATTAAAATTCCAGAAGTGATCAGTAAAGCACATTTTGCCTGCCACAGAGGTAAAAAAGCTGTCTTTTCCATAAAATAAGTAGATACTGGAAGTCAGTTGTATATTTCTACTGTTAATAAAATGAGATAACAATCTGAATGTTTATAAATCCCACTTTAAAAAAAAATTGGTTTTATTCAGGGCTGTCTTTTGTCTGCACTATCATGCATTAGTAAAGACAGTTAATAGTAGACGTTTGGTTATAAAATGAGCTTTGTCTCATTTCTTCTTACTGTTTTTCACACTAGTCTATTGCATTGTATAGCAGGTACAAGTTGGCTAAACTAACAGGAGGTGTTAATGGAAAATTCAGGCAACTCTTACACATTACTTGGGTTCTCTTCCCTCATCTGGATGTTCAGCCATGTAATTTTACGATTGATCTAAATATTTCATACCTTTTTATATGACTTGCTGGTGCAATTGCTTTTACACACTTTATTAATGGAAGATACAGTTAATGGCTGGGCAATACAAATATGAGACTAGTTTAGACTGAAAAGAAAATGCATGCAGGCATTCCTTAAATCATTCCTCATATGAAGTGTTTTTCCACCCTTTTAGGAGTTTCTGTTTTCTTAATTTCTTAGTCATAGTTAATGTAGGATTGGAGGAGGTTTTCAAATTTTCAACTAAAATTTCCACTTTATTGTCAAAAAAACAGTTAAAACACTTATTCCACAAGGTTTTAAATATTTACTTATTTTTGCAGGTGAGCTTTGAATAAAATACAAAAGCACACAAATAAGCTAATACAATTCCCACCCGTTTTTAATGAAAATCAGATTTCTGTGAATCTGTTGTTTTACATCCTAGAAGGCAATCAAAGAAAATATTTAAGAAGTTTCTACACTATTTATCTCTCCAAACTTTGAACACCTATGTTTGAACACCATAGTTCTCCAAACTATGAACATCTATGTAACACCATTTTCTTGCCAACCTTCCCTTAGAATATCTATAAAATGGAGAGCAACATCTAGTAAAATGTCCCTAGGTATTTTATATATTTTGGTAAAACACAATGAGTTCTTGAGAGATTGTTTTAGACTTCAGTGACATTATATGTGGAAACAGTTTTATGTTTTTTAGCACTGAGCTATAGACTCAGGATCTTAAACAAATTTGTAGGGTTTTTTTTTTCTAAAAACACATTGTATTTGCATAACCTTCCTAAATATAAAAAGCAGAAGAGTATTAAATGTACCAATTTATATGTAGAGTTACCCTACTTCATTCAATGGAATTAGTGTAAATTTGCACTGTATTTCATACTGCTGATATTTGATAACTCTTATGTGGAATGCACAATGAACTGTGCAGGCCGAAAACTGTGTATTCCCAATTTAATAGTAATAGCTGTTAAAATCTAAATTTCCCTAGAGTCTTTCTAAATCTGTGGTCTACCAAGAGATAACATATTGACATTTCATCAAATTCGATATTAGACATGCAGTAAAACCTACAGCGATGAATTATCCAGTAAACGTCTAATACTCATTTTTTCTTCGTTTTACAATAGCTGTGTGTCAACATGACCAATGAGAAGATACACCAGTACATCAATGAAGTGCTTTTCCTACAAGAACAAGCAGAATGTGTACAAGAGGGAGTTGCCATGGAAACGATGTATTCTCCTGGTAACCATACTGCAGCCTTGGCTTTTTTCTTTCAGGTAGTTTCCAGATCCATTTTACACCATGTATATTTATACACAGTCTTTGAATGCTAGGCTAATACAAACTTTTGCTTGCGTTTTCCAATTTATGAGTCTTCAGACAAGGTTATGGGGGCAAAGAGGCCAGAGCTCAGGGTCTCACAGCGCTTACTAAGAGAACAGGGAGGAAGATGCAACGGAAACTCCCTGCCTGTACCAATTCATGTGTGGCACCTGTGTATCGTGGCATAGTGACTGTGCTGCCGTAGGACTGATGAGGCTCTGTCATGAGCCCGACAGTTTCTTCAGTGCCTGAAGCTAGTTTCTGGAGTACAACTTTTAAGAAGCAAGTAACACAATCAGTTTCTAAAAAATCGTCAATAGTGACCATTTTTGGCAACTGAAATACTGTTCCCTACATTTCCTGTAGAAAAACCAGCCTTGAACACTTGTCAAAATATTTTAATCTTTTATATTTCTTTTTTGTTTTTGAGGTAATATATGTTTCTGTTTACTAAATTGCAAGATGTGCTACTCTACAAGGAAGAACTGAAATTCTATTGCTCCTGTATAAAATGAGGAAAATCTATTTTTCATTTCAGAAACCATCAGGCTTTTTGTCAATGCTGGATGAAGAAAGCCAATCTATTTGGTCAGTGGAACAGAGTCTTTCTAAACGCATTCAGTCTTACCTGGATACATCAGACACAAATACAGTCTATTCCTCCACAAAAGATGGAAATGGTAACCTTGCCACAAAGGATCTGGGCTCCACCTTCACTGTTATGCATTATGCTGGGAGGGTAAGTTGTTTGAATATCATTTGCATGCAGTTAATGAAAAAAGTAAAAAACCACAACATTTTACATGGTTTCTCTAACACCTGTCTATAAACAGAATTTCACTGTCAGCTGATAAATTTTCAGAGGACAACTTAGAATCTCAATGCCATATCTAGTGTATAAAATGTGTGGCTTACATCACAGTGTGCAGGATACAGGGTACCTAGTTCTGGCTCCTAAATTCTGTCTTCATTGTAAGCATTCCATGTAGAAAGGGCGATTCAGATCCCTCAGCATAAATGTTTAATGCCATTTTAGTTGGCTTCACTTTGTATACAGATGTGGTTCCAGAACAGTACAGCTTCCCTGTAGCTCCTCTGCTATATATGTAGATACCTGGGTTACCAGCATAAATCCGGTAAAAAAAAATCAAAAATAAAACCCCCACTCTTTTTGTTAGTAGTCATAATATTTTTTTTCCTACAAAACATCCTACAAATCCAGAACATGCTAAACGTCTTTCAGTATGACTGTAAAATGAGATTAATATTTTTTTTATTCTCCTGCCTGCAGCGTTCACAGGAGAAGTGTAATCAATTCTTTTAAATAGGCTTCTTACCCTTTCCTTTCTAATACTTCATTTTCACATTGTCCCCACAACCACCCACGACTCAAAGCAAGCACATTAGATATGCGCTTAAAGGGATAGTAATTTTTTTTTGATAATCTGACAGCGGTATGAATGGGGACAGATCTGTTTTGTGGCTCCCCATTTGGAAATGAAGCTGATGGAAGTCTTGAGTTGTGTTTTGATGCAAGCAAATTTGTTCCTGCCCAGTGGTAGAAATGTGGTCATTATGGAAAGGACTATTTGAGTAGTGCTTAAGTTCCTAACCCAAATACTCAGAATAACTCCCTGGGGGTTCTTCTTTCATCATAAGGCCTTCTACTTAGACTCAAATTATTTGCCAAAGTTAAGTAGTTTGAACACCTCCACTACTGGGACTTGTCAGTAGGAATGTTGGCACACAGTGGTTAGATAACAGTACCACCAAGATTTTGTGAAACTTACTAGGACTTCAAGTGGTGGAATATAGAACTGACCGTGAACTTCAGATATTCAATTTATAAACTTTTTTATACTTGTTACATAAGTATTTTTTAATGCCATTCTGTTAATAAAAATTTATCATAAGAGCTCAAAAAGGTTCCACACTGCAAAACTTGACATGGAAGCAGCAGCAAGGCATCTACATTAAAATCACAACCAGAATAAGAAGCACATTTCTTCAAAATGAAAGAAATGTTTGTCTTATTCTCTGAAGAAGCAGTCAGAAGATTTGTTAAGACCAATATTTCAGGTGCCTAGTTCTGAAAGTTAAACTGTGAGTGGTAAAGAGGACACTTTTCATTAACATGTGTTTTAGTCCTGCATCGTTGTTTAGATTTTGTTTTACAACATAGACACTTGGTTTGACCTTTTCTTAATAATAGCAATGACATTTAATCTAAAAGCATGAACAAATAGACAGCTCTTCAAGTAATGTAAATCCACACATTCTTTTGAAGTCAGTGGAGATCCTTTGATTTACATTGGCCAAGGAACTATTCCAGTCAGGTTGTCCTTTGCATCCTTACAACAGTAAAATGCTTGGCCCTGCCAAAACAGAAAAGTCCTCTTGCAAGTGCTTAACTCTCCTTGCTTTTAATAGTAATTGAGCTAAATCCTTAAAGACACTTGAATATTTTTGGTTTTTTTGTGAAACTGTTATCTAGCTGTCATAGATTGAAATTTCTAGTGTTTCATGATATATATTAATATAAACTTTGATGATAGTATGACTGTACTAAATGACACAAATTGAGTTTATTCTGAGACTAGTATGTCTTCATATGTTGAGAACCTGAATATGAAAAACTCAGATTTTAAAACTGTTGATGCTGTTCTTTAGATTGCTCTATTACTACATTTAGTAGCTTTTTATAGAAGTCATTGCTGATATATGCTTTATGAAAATTTTTAAAAGATGAGGCTTTTATATATCAGGATTTATTTGCACTCAAAAATAAGAATTTCATATATAAAGTCTCAATATAGTTTGGCAGGTTTTGAGACCCATTTTTATAGTCTGATATCAATTAAATGTGTTTAAAGTAAGTGAAG
This sequence comes from Rhagologus leucostigma, assembly GCA_013397725.1. NCBI lineage: Eukaryota > Metazoa > Chordata > Aves > Passeriformes > Rhagologus > Rhagologus leucostigma. The sequence continues at coordinate 623,245 of VZTD01005732.1, read as the reverse complement.
TCATCTTACCCTGCACTGTTGCCTTCAGAGATCTCCAGATTTAAAACAAGGGGCTCTCACCACAGTTTTCACTGATTTTTACTCCTTTAACTTGGTAAAGCTTCTCTGTATTTACATGAGTATAACTGAAAGATGAATCAGACCCAGACAGTAGAGAAAGAATTACCAATAAACTGTGACAGGTAATCAGACATGAGAGTCTTCACTTCTAGCATTAATCATTTATGTTCAGGTGATGTGTCTAGGCTGGCAGTTGAGGAAGAAGTCACACTGAATGCAGCAGGCTCTGTGTTAGGATATGAAAGCAGACATCCTGATTTCTCTGGGTAACAAAAGTCATAACTGCAATGTAGTTCACAGCCAGTATTAAAGAGCTGCTGCTCTGAGTCAATTAGAAAAAAAAAAAAAGCTGATATTCTCTGTTGGCCCTGGTATGAGCCTCTTATGACCCTTGTAAATCTGGGCTTCTTTTGATCACTAGTGTATGGATGTAGGTCAAAGTCCAGAATGAACTGGGTTAATTTCTTTACTCAGACACTTGCCGTAGCTATTTTAGCAACTCATAAGTGCAGTTAAACTGGAAAATGCAGTTATTAAAAATACTTCCTCACTGAAAAGACCTACTTTTATATATTTAATTGAGATTGACATACAACCCTTTGTGAACGAAAGTGATATATCTAGCTTTATATTATGAGATAATTACAGATGATACAGATGTTTCCATGCAGTTTTAAGGACTTCTAATACGTTCATATATTCTGAAATTTTGTGTCAGGATACTCATAAAAAATTATCTTTTCTTCCACTATCAAATCTTTTTGATTGATTTTGATATGAATTGGGAGGTATTGCCCATTCCCTTAAGCTTCATGCTCAGCAACTTTTCCTAAGACTAAATATGCCATATTATTGATCCAAGCATAATGAGCCTTAGACTATCCCAGAAAAAGCAGTACTGAGAGAAAAAGAGAAGAGAGAATGGGTCAGAAGTAAAAGAAAGAAAGCACAAGGTTGAAGTAACACAAAGAATGCACATGAGGCTCAAAGTAACATGTAAGGGGGAAAAAATCCAAATAATTTGGAATCACTACTTGATTTTCTGGCTGAATCAATACTTCAAGAAAGTCTATTTGTATTATATGATTCTGAGAGACCTTGGATTTTTTTCTTATTTTCTTGCCTGTTTTGGAGGGAAGAAAGAGGAAACAATATGCACAAGTTAACATCTGCATGTGGAAGAAATCAGACATTTTAGTAGAATTTGAGAGTGAATATTGTTTTACAAAAATGTGACAGAATGATCCAGTGGAAGAGAGAAAATGAATTTTGCCTCATTTCTCTTGAATTTTGCTATTATGCCTGAACAAGATTAAATCCATCTGTTTCTGCATGGGCAATATGATATATTGCTTGTCAACACACATGAACACATTCTTAGCAAAGCCACTGTAAGCATCAGTACTTTATCATATCAAGTATTTTACTTTATCTCCCAGTTTTAATTTTACAGCTGAACAATACAATACCTTGACACATTATGAGTCTTTTCTAAGAGCTGTTTAATATCTTGGTATCTGACTGCTGTAAGACAAAAAGCTTATCTGTTTTGTTCAGGCAGAAGGTAGAAGAGAATGATTTAGGGGGTTTATGACTAAAAAAAAATAATCCTAGTGAAAGGCTTTATCTGTATGTTGTTTAACACATTTCTCTTAGCACTGGCAGTCTAATTTCTTCCAGAAAAATTCTGCTCATCTGGGGCATTGCTTTGTTTCTTATGCCTGATATGAATGTTGGTATCTTGAGATGCTTCTCGCAGAGACTGTCTGTGGGGGAAGAGGCAGACACTACACTTTGCAAGCTTGCCTTGAGGTAGCAAAATGCTTTATGGGTGCATCTGACCATCACCTGAAACTATCCTGAGAATCTGTAATACTGAATGTCTAGGTTCTTTTATTGATAACATTAATATTTACATTGTGGGCTCTCACTTAAGGAGGGGCTTCACATGAATTATATCTTTGAACTGTTGGGCATATCCCATGATATGATAGCCATGATAGCCATGATATCCCATGAAAGCCATGATTTTTGAAGAATAACATTTCCGTCATTGAACTTTCTCAAAGGCTCAAAGTTCTTTATTTTTTAAAATTTTAGGGAAAAATTAACATATCAATAAGTAAATCAGAAATATATTGTGTTAGCACATTGCCCAAGAGAGTCAGCTTTACCTAATAGTGGTATTTAACATACCAGTATTTGAGATAATGAGCTATTTGCCCCATTGTTCATGTGATCTGAATAGTACATTATCATAATTTAAGGTTTCTGCTGTTTAAATTAAACCTGAATTTACAAATTAGATAAGCCCCTTGTCGCTGCTTGCCTTTCCACTGTTTTGATTCATCCTACTGTAATAAACCGACCAGATATAAAGACCAACTTCTTTGCTCTATAAACCGGTGCACATAATGTTCCTTTAAGTGCAGATCAATGTCTTTCATTTCTCAGCTGCATGCCTATCAAAAATACCTCTCAGCTGTCAGCTCTTCTTCACCAAGGCAGTCTTCTCTGAAATGCCTTGTATATCCCAGGCAGATTCTGAAACTGAACCTCTAAATCAAAACACAGAAGGAGATGGATTAATCAATAAGGATGCTTTCATTTTCGTTCTTTTTTCCCCAGGCTGAATCCCCAGACACAAGAATCAAATCAATCTAGTCTAAGCTGTACCAAGGCCTATAAAGGCTACTTGACATAGATTCTGGTTTTCACACAGGCGTGACAGTCATGCTTTTTCTCCCTTTCTCTCTCTTTCTTTCTTTAAGTAGTCCTGATTTGGGATTCTCAATCACAGGAGAAAATGATAAAACACTTCCCCCCGCCCTTCTATTTTGTTTCTAAATAATTCTTTCTTTCAAAATGCTATTCTATCACAGTGTTAAAATAAGACTTGACAGACTGTAAAATTATTTAGCTCACTCATTGCTTAACAAGGCTTGTTTTGGGAGGTTTATAAACCCAGTGATCCTTAAAAAATGGCACATGCAAGCATATCACTCACATTCAATATGTACAGTCTTCTGATTTTCTGGCATGAAGATAATTAATGAAGCAAAGAGGCAAGAATATGTAAAAACATAAGAGGAATATGCAGTTCCCAAAGTCAGCTCTGTGCATATCTGGTGAGTCTCCTGTTTTCTGGGTCTTTTACCTCTTACTTGTATCTGGTAGTTCTCCTGATATTAAAACCAGCTATGCCAACTTAAACGACCAGAAAACAGGTTCAAAACAAATAAAATTAAGGTTTTTTCTCATACTTAGTAATTAGTGGAACTCCTTGACACAGAGTCTTAAAAGATGCTGGAAATGCTAATGAGTTCTGTAAAGAGAGATTTGAGCAGGAAATGTGGGTCAAGAGATCCTAAATAAAAAGGTGCCGGTTTGGACCAAATTCAGGGAAACATCCAAAAGGAACATCTCCTCAAAGGGAAGCAGATTACAGCCACCCCTTCCCCACCAGGTTCAGGAAAAAAAAGATTTTCCTCAGAGGAAAGTGAAGGGAAAAAACTATTTATTTAACAAACACACAGGAAAAGGATAACAATGCTAAATAATAAAACCTCTCGCTCTGGAGAGAAACCTGGGAAGATTTTAGAGTCCTTCTGTAGGTGTGGTCTCTCTCCTCTTTGGAGCTGGGTTGAGGTGGGCCCACCTCTGGGCCTCAGGGGAAAACTCTTCCAATGTGTTCTGATGTTGAAACAGTCCAGAAGAGAAGAAGGAAAAAAAAAAAAGTTCCAAGAAAACAAGGTTCAACTCTCCGTCTCTCTCTCTCCAGAGAAAAGGAGCTGAAAAGCAAGAAGGTGCTTCTTCCCCTCTCGCTGCTGCAGCAGGACGCTAATCTCTGTGTCCTTGAAGCACAAACTGTTTTGAAAAGTTCGCTCAGTTTTTTTTCTCTCTCTTGCACCCAGTTTTAAAGGTACAGAAAGGCTCAGGATCATATCTGGGCATAGAGCGGTGAGAGGGGATACAACATCATAAAGTCACCCCAAGACAAAAGGTGAGATACAGCCTGCAGGACAAGAGCGCCTTCATGGGCAGAGCCCTGAAAGCTGAGGAGGGAAGTGGTGGCTGGCAGAGTGGAAATAGTCCTCACTAGTTTTCCCTAAGTATTCAGGACTAGATGAATATTTGACCATACCCATTACAACTTATGTTAAGCTCTCTTCCTGTATGAACTTAAATTTAGAATGAAAGCAAATCCAACCCCTTTCATGTTTTAATCTCTTATAATGAAATAAAATGTAGTGTGGCACAGCACACCTTTTTTTTTTTAAATAAAAATAGTTCAGCTATTCAGATAGTATATAAGGGTCTTGTTTCCTTTGACTAACACAAACACATAGGTTTGCATACTGTCTACCCCAAAAAGTTCATCATGTAAAGCAACATAATGCAAACAACTGCAATAAATAGAAGTAATAAGTTTCATAATACTGGACCTATGATCTAAGTGAGGGTACATTCCTTGTCTAAAGCATACAATATTTGCTTGTTTTTGTCTCCCCAGAAAACCTATTCCACTGTGCTTGAGTGCCAGCCAGTGCAGAGTATGGGCCAGGTTTATTTTAGAAACGCAGTGGAAGAAAACTGAGGGAAATATACGTGCTTTAGGTGGCATGTAGTTTGGCACCTCTGATGAGGGCAAGATTAAATTAACAAAATTGGCAGCTAGAAGAGGACTTATTTCACTTTCTCTTTTGTGGGACTGGCAATAACTATGGAACCCTAGAGTGTCATTTCATTGAGTCAGTTTTCATGTCTTTAGGCAGTGAATTAATTTACCAAGTCTATGGGAAAATCGTTAGGAATGTTAGCAATTTCTTCATAAAAGGGAATCCTCCTTTTATCTATTTTTTGTGATATGAAATATGTCTTATGAATACATTTCTAGAAGTTTGTGATGTATTATACCAGCATCAATACTGAAACTTCACCCTGTTTCAATCTAGGCACTTAATCATAATACGGTATCTCCCACTGCTATACTTATCTACTCTTCCCACCAATACTAATTCTCTTCTTCTAATTTAGTCAAAGCCCAAGACACTCAATTAGGAACTGGTATTATGGATTTGTCATATAAGTTCTGTTAATTACCTTTTATGGACCAATATGGTACAACATTTACGTTGAGTACACTAAAAGCATTTAATAGTATACTTAAAGTATTCTAATAGTTTGATAACTGTGTTGTATGTTCTTAGGAAATGCAATTAGAAAATACATAGCATTGCATCTGTCACCGAAAAGAACCATAATTCTCTTTTTATACCTTTTTCATGTCAGACACCACAGTAATTACATCATTTGGCAATTACTCACTCTAACAGATTATACACTTCCAAGTCATACAATTTCTTTTGTGAGCAAGATAGCATTGCATAATTGTCAAATGACCCAATGGAAAATTAATGCACTGATTAGTGTTACTAATCTTAATTATATATTTACAGCTTTATTAAATGTACAAGGATAAAATTTCCCCAAATACCTAAGGGGTTTAGGATATAGATCCAATACAAAAAATTAAAGAAGGCTTTAGATAGAAACATGGTCCCAAGGTAAATAAAACCAAACTATATTCTAAGTTCCTATTAAATACCTGCCTAATCATGCAAGTACTGAGATCTATAATTTTCTTCCTTTCTAACTTAAAAATTCCCTTTGGGTTCTACTACTGCGCAAGCCAGTGCTGCTTAAATCTAAAGTCTGTAAATTAACTAGTTGTTTCTATCCCCATACAAAGTTTAAAAAAACCCAAAAAACCAACTCTGCTCAGTGACTGCTTTCTTGTCTTAGTGATCCATTTCTATACAGTGTCTTCAGGGATGGGCTCAGTATTAAAAGAGACATTTGGTTGTATTTCTTCATTTTGGATGTGCCCTCAGGACCTCTGCTAGAACTCGGATTTTGCTCAGTTTTTAGAGTGCCTACCACATGTATTAGAATTTATCTGCAGTCAGATGACAGATGCAGGGACAATCCGTCTATTTTTGAAATCATGACATCAGGCAACTGAGGTGGCTCAAAATCCTTACGGGCGTAGTTGTTAGAAACGTAAATGGGATTTGTGCATAACTGATAGACTGAACTTACCTCCAAAGGACATATCAGTGTTTGGAACTTGTCCTGAGTGTGAGCTGGGACTCAGATTTCTTTGTCATGGTTAGTGGGACAGTTTCCCATTGACAAGAAGATCTGTGATCTAGGAGTGACTTGTTCATCTTAAAGGGAAAGCGATGTTTAGGTCACTGTCTCCTGCTTTACAGTACATATTTGATTCAAAGCTTTGCATTGTGGAAATGCTTTAAAATCAGTTCGATGAAATTTCTGTATAGTTGCAGAGGCACATAATGCTCAAGAACCTGTTCTCTGGTCAGTATTCTTGGCACTTAGAAAATGCCAAAAGATACTACCTGCTGCCAGCCTTTAACTGTTGAGTGGAAAAAACCATAGCTTCATTTCTGCTGCTGTAAGATTTTTAAAAGATGCATTGGTCATTACTAATGATGTCACAATATTTTCTTACAGGTTACATATGAAATTGCTGGTGCTATAGAAAAAAATAAAGATTCCCTTTCTCAAAATCTCCTATTTGTAATGAAAAGTAAGTAAAGTCTTTTGTGATTACTGTTGTTAGAAATCAAGATATTATGGCTTGATTTTAATTTTCCTTTGTTTTAAAAGACATTTATATATATTTTATTTCCAGTAAAAAAGTCACCTTCATCTTTATGACATATGTACGTACAGTATTGTTTGAAATTTGCTCTAATTTTACAGCTTTTAGATTCATGAACATAAAGCATCTTTATCATGTGATGTGATGTAAAGAACAAGAAGGTGTAGTATGGTAGGTGAGACTGACTTACAGGAGACAATGAGTGTGAAAAAGCAAAAATAAAACACAGAAAATAGAGAAAGGAAATTAGGCTCCCAAAATCACAGAGGCTGCGGTGGGATGTACTCCACTATTTGAGTACCCTTCTAAAAGCAGTAACTTGTGGGCGTTCTTATGTTTTTCAGTGAATAGATATAAATGTCCATTGAAATGCAAAATTAAATGCCTTTTGGTGTGCATATTGTATAATTATGACTAATAATAATAATGCAACCAATTATTTAATTAATTAATCATAATTAATGATTCATAGTTAGATTAATGAAATCCTGCATCATTTTCCCTTTCTGGAGAAGAAAAACAAAACATTTTCCTCAGGGAAATGCCAGTGCACCTTGAGGTGTCATTTGTCTCCTCTCCAACCACTGTGGTGTCTTTCACTTAATATATTGTATACTTATATTTCTTTGCCTAGAAACAGAGGCCTGCTATTAAAATGTATTGTGTTTTAGCAATTTTACTGTAAAATTAGCCAAGCTCCCTAGTAATATAATTGATGCATTTTAAATGCAAAAAATATACATTCAGAATGAAGAAAGAAATGAAAGAAATTATCCTGAATATAAGCCTATTGATTGTAGTTTTAGAGACATCACAGTTCTCACTGCTTGGAATATACATCATAATCTGCCAAAGAGGGGTGACAACTTCCAGTATGTTCAACGAGAGCATTCTTCCATTCTCTCACATAGTCTCTTTCTGCACTTTCATTGCTATTTTGTGCAATCAGCTATGCAACTGTTAAAAGGGAAGAATGGAGGATTGGATTGGATATAAAAAGTTTAATATGATGAGGGTGAGTATATATACAACTGAGGAGCCATAAAAATATAACAATTACAAGTAATGGAAAAATTCTGTGAGCAGAATATTTACAAACATGTAAGTCATTTAAGGGCTAGGTTCTTTCTTTTTTAAGTGATTTAGGCTTAAAACCTATTGATTATCAGTGACATACTCCCTTTATGGTCAATTTTGTAAGATGTGTAGGTGTATAACTTAATTGCATGCTTCCTTTGATTTTCATTGAATTTCGTTTCCTCAATCCAAACTTTTAACTACAATAATATTAAAGTAATTTGTATATATGTGTAAGAATATGGAACATACCTGCCTGAAAATTATCAAAAGAGACTATTAACATGGGATGTATCTGTTTTAATTTGAAAGATGTAATTTCTATGCCTTTCCTAATCCTACTTACTGCATTTTAAACATATGGGTATTGATGCCCACTGATTGTGCTGAAATAATTTCAATTATCTGCTTCCATATCTTCCTCATAATTTTAATGTTCTTGTTAAGTAAGGAGTAGTAATCGCCACAGAAAAAGGGAAACAAATCTATTGCGTTTAAGCATATAGTAAGAATCCTTTAAGGAGTTATTAAAGAGCAAACTGAGGATTTTTACCTGCTATGCTAAACTATTATTTATGATGCTTATCTTATTCATCTTTCTGGGTTTTTTGTTTGTTTATTCATATGATGGGTGTGATCATAATGCCAGTTTGCTACTTCTTAAAAAAAAATATAACAACAATTCAGCATGGTTAAGGATGTATCACACAACGAGTTCTTAATACTTATTGGTGCTGTGGCAGCACAAGCAGCATGTAATTATCATGTTCATCTTAAAAAACCTGTGACCATAAATTCATAAAGGATACTTACACTGAAATTAGGATAAAGTATACTATCTCTCTTGAAATTCAGATTTTTTTTTTGTTTAAAAGCACCTCTTGGAAGTGTATGCATTTTGTACAAACAATTATACATATATATGGCATTGTCTTTTTTCTGTAAATGTTTTTAAGGGTGGTCTTGATGTAGAGAACCCCAGTTTTCTACAGTTCTGTCCTTTGCCTTGCTTTTTTTTTAATCCCTTCTCAAATTTTGTGTCTATATAATTCTTTAGTGCAATGAGTGTCTATAATTTATTTCTGTCAATTTCTGCCTTGATTGTTTCTAAATACTACGTGCTAGGAAACTGTGCAGAACTCATCTCTTACATTGCTTTAATAGACACATAAATTGGGAGTCTGTAATAGAACAAAAATCAGAGGTGATGATCCCGTAAGTAATTAAGTATAGACAGATTGGTCTGAAAGGTTTTGGTTTATGCCCTCTATTTGTTCAGCACAGGACCTGAATATGTTAAAAATAGTGTTAGTATTTTCAGATATTGAATGTTCTTTGATAACTTTAATAATGCTCATTTTTTTGTTTGTCCATTAGTTTTAGGTTTACTTACTTAATTCTCTCCTACTGTGTGTCTTTTTCTGACAAACGAAATGTATATAATTTTCTAGCTTGTATTTTATTTTCATGTGTTTCTTTCTGTTTTATTTCCAGCTAGTGAAAACGTGGTCATCAATCAGTTGTTTCAGTCCAAACTGACACAAACTGGATCACTTGTTCCCCCATATCATTCCCTTAAAATTAAAGGCTGTAAAGCAGCTTTGCTCAGTAAAAAAACATCTGCAACCTGTGCAAGTGGAGAAGCAAAGAAGTATATTGAACTTAGCAAGGTAGGAATTTAGGATTCTTTCCGCTCTTTGCTCCTTGAAGATTTTTCTGTTACTTTGTCATTTCTGAAATAATCTTGTTCTTTGCTTCATTCTCTGTAGTCATTAGCTATTAAAATAATTTTGTACTTAGTATCAATACTAAAAAAGAAAAAGTGAGAAAAGGTTCTAATTTACGAACACTAATAATTCTGGTTCAAGAATCTCTTTCTTGGACTCTTTGAACAGAAGGTCAGACAAGATGATGAGGTCCTTCAAGCCTGAATCATTCCGTGACTTCCTGGTTCCAGGGCTTATTAGCAATGAATGCAATCTTACTAATTTTTAGCTGTATAGAAGCACTTCTTTGTTTTGTCTTCTTGACTGACTTTATGATGAATAGTTGAGTACATTAAAACATAGGAAATGAAAAAATAAAATCTTAATGTCCTTATTATGTCAACATGAGAAGATTTCTGGTTTGCTAAATGCAGTTCTGTGTGGTTTTGTATGAAGATCAAAATGTAAAGTTTGGCCAACATTGTTTTTTTAAATGGTCTCTTATATGCAAATCTCCCCAGTCAATTTGAAATCAAGTCAAACTCTCCTAATTTCTGAACTTGTCTCTTTTCTTGCTAGCTAAGTCAGACAAAAAAAGTTCAAAGAAAAACTCAAGCAAACACCAACAAACCACAAATAAAAACAAAAAAAGAGGGGAGCAGGAGGGCAACTTTGAAGATTATCAGAAAATTAATTGTTCATGTCACATGGAAAATCTCTCTTGAAGAGAAATAATGTGATTTAGTGAGTTAATTCATGACAGAGCTTTGGAATTCATCCTTCAAGAAAAGAAGCACGCACTTCTCACAATACATCAGCTGCCTCACCAGGCTTCTTGAATCTTACAACTCTATTTTTGGTTTACAGCTGCATAAAATTGATTTTGTCACGGGATTAAGGAGCCTGCTCTCATGTGTCATTGTGGAAGGCTTTGTACATCCATAGAATAGCAATGGGGCTTTCCTTATAGTCCCCCTGCTGATAGCAGCATAATTCCTGACTACTGTTCTTGTCAGTAATCTCAGTGGAAAAACTTAAATTGAAGTGAATGGTGTTGGTTTAAGGCTATATTTAGCACACAGCTGAGGCATTACAAGGTGCTTTTAGGTGCCTTTCCACTGTAGTAACAGCTTCCTACAGGAAGCTTCCTAAGGATGTGAAAAAGATCCTAGTCCTATACATGGGAGGAAGTATGAAAAGTACATCTAAGTTAGAAGCCTAATCAAACCAGGGCAAAACACTGCACAGTTGGGATCTCTGAAATTATGCTGGTTTTGACATGTCCAGAATAGCTTTTAACCTGTAGTTACTCTCTTGAGAGACAGAAGACATATTCAATTCCTTTGGGAAGCATGGTATCTGTAGCCAGAAATTTCAGATTCAATCAGAATGCTGTAAATCTTTAGGCATTAGCTGGAAGGTGGGAAGAATTTCATCCTTCATCTGTCTGGAGAGACAAGGATGGCTTGGCTTCTCAAACACAGGCTTTGAGAAGAGCTGTGCAGGTGAGACAGAACGCTGCATTGTTTGTAGATACTAATCTGGCCTCATTTGAGCAAGGTACTGTGATGCCCTGCAGGACTGGAGCAGAATTTAAGGAATCTAAGCTGTTCCAGCGGCAAAAAAAGCAACACTTGTGTTTTTGGAATAGACACTCAATGCAGGAGCTGGAAGTAGGTAAGTGCTCAAATTCTCTTCTGGATCAAGCCCACATCTGTAACTGTGCTGTCCCAAATAATTTCTTCCCTTTTTCAATATAGCCTTGAAAATCTGCTGTGATGGACTGAAATAATGTTGGGTTTGTTATTTTATTACTGTAATTGAAAATGCAATGTAAAGGGCTTTTTCTTATCAGCTTAGAATTAAAATGATTATATATTGGAAAACCATAACCACTGCATTTTTATTGGTGTTTGTTCAGAGGTTAAAGGCAACAAAGAGAAGGAAAAAAAAATAGAAAAGAGGAGGGGGAGAAGGAGGTACATTAAGGCAAAAATTATCAACTAGAGACTGACATTCCTTTTATATCTGAAATTTGAGTCACAACATACATCATACTGTAGGCAGTGAGAAACATAAAATGGAAGGTACACATGGGTGCTGTGTATGGGCAGTCATCTAGACTCCACCACATCCAGGGAAGGGAAGTAGAAAAAGTTAAAGTCAAATAGGAGTTTGTTGTGAGTCCCCTCCTCTTTCATCTTGTCACTACAACCCTAGCTAACTGCTAGGTTATATAATTAAAAAACGTCTCTACGCATGGACATGTATCTGTTTACCTTTCCATAAATGACTCTTTTCTTGATGTTGAGCATGCTGGCACAAGTAAGGATAGTCTACCTCTTTGAACTGACAGCACTAGCATGGTAGGATCCAAGACAACAGTGCATCCATTCTAAGACAGACGTGAACAGATCTGTTAGCTGGCCAGAAGTTTGGAGCACATGAAGACTCATAGGAATTTGGGGATGCCAGCTCAAGCCTCTGTGACTTATGAAGACCATGTCCCCTTTTCAAATAAAATGTATCTTCATTGACACTCTCACAACTCTTACTCACATCAGCTCTCGCTCCCTTGTTTTTCTGTAATCTTTTCCTTGTGCATATTTTGGCTCTGTTGTCGTCCCCTCACTTATTTTGGAAGAATTGGTATGTTTCAGAGTTTATACAGCAGAAGTCTTTAGAAGTTTTTTATGAGGAAACTTTAGCTTCTTAACAGACATTACAAAATTACATACAATATATTCCAATGTAAAGTTATATATTAGAGGGTAATAGAGAGGTACAGCTTTGGTGATATAGCCTTTTTCCTTAGCCCATAGCCGAAGATTAAAGATGTCCAAGTTTGGAGAGTTTGAATTAAACTAATTTTTTGTCTTTGTCTTTTTTCATTTGTTTTCTCTCTCTCATTCTGAAACATATATTTCTTTTCCATGGGAAGTCATATGTAACACAGGAGAGCAGGCAGGAATTGTAGCATCTAAAGTGTTGTTCCTGGGATCTCCCACTAAGGAAACAATCTTGAACTACTGATGTAAATATTGAGAGGAAGGGGTGACAGTATTATCTGTAAGGTGGAAAAAATTCTATTTTGGTTATATTCCTCAGTTATTTTGTAAACTTTTACTGAAAAATGTCATTGGCATGCTAGTGGTTCTTTTTATGAGATAAACTGGAACAAGCAGATCTCTTTTTTTAGTTTTGAAGCTGAGGGTGAATTTGCCTTTAAAATCTTATTGCATCCTAGTAAGTGAAATAAAAAAGAACTCCAAAGTTTAGCATGGTGAGTAGAAAACTGCTTGCACTACAATATTTTTAATGGCATTGAGTGGGCCAAGCTGAGAAGATGTACGCTTTTTTTGATAAAACTGGAAAAAAGGAGTAGACCAGAACATGCTGACTCAGTAGAAAGGGATTTTTATGTGGTAAGTGGACTGAAGAAAGGCAATGGAAAAGTCAGAGGTGAAAAGGCTGTCAATGATAAGGAGGTTTAAATCTCACAGCTTTGCCAAATCCTGGAATGCAATAATTTTGCCAACCTTTCTGTAGACCGTTTAACAGAAGTCCCTAAATTCTGGAACCACTTTTAGTATGATTATTGCCATTTTAGTCTCAAAGATAGGAAGTAGAACAGTGAAAAATAAATTCATTCTCCACTCCCAATTCTGCTGTATGGGGTAACATTGGTTCTAATGAGATAGGAAGTTATTGATTACTTATGTCTCTAATGAGTGAAAATGTGTTAAAAAAGAAAAGTTTAGCTGTGTTCACATGTGCAAGAAGAAATTAGTAGAGTTTTTAAAAATATTTTTATTATTGTTTTGCTGTCAAGATTTTTTTAAATCATCTTCACTCATTTACTCACTTTACTCACTTAAACATCTGCCAAAGGCTTATGGCATCTTCTTATGCAATTACAGGATTACGCTGCTTCTACGCAGATTCTATGGGATACTAACTGCACAACTCCTGCTTCTGCAATAGAGTTCCACAACATTTTGATTTGCCCAGTTATTTGTAAAAGTTATATTATCTTTATAATGTATGTAGCTGCTTTTGAAATCAAAACTTTCTTACCAGTCATGGCTCTTCAAATACCTGAGGATATTTATCCACTTGCCAATTTCTTTCTGAAACTCCATCCTTGTCTATGGCACAGTGTTTGTCTAAATTTTTGCCTTTATTAGTAAATTGCAACAGTGATAATAAAGGTGTACTGCCCATCTTGAGATAAAAATGTTGCATGTGTGGTTTTGTCTTCCACAGCTGCTGAAAAAGAAAGGAACATCCTCATTTCTTCAGAGACTGGAACGAGGGGGCCCAACCACTGTGGCAATACAGCTCAGGGTCAGTGAACATCTTATGCACAGAAATTTGCAAAAAAATCTCCATATATTTTAAAGACAGGATTACCCTCTGCAGACTGCAATGGAAGAAAGAAAAATGTTATGTCTGAGAAAGCTACTTGCATGACCTGGTCAACCCTTGGATGTTAAAAAGGGGTGATGAGAAAATGATGTTAAAAAGTTAGGAAGAGCATATGTGTTGAATAATTGTCTTTGCTGCACAAGAATGATTGATAATTGTTTGTTTTTTCTCCAGAAGTCAATTGCAGATATTATTGGGAAGCTGCAGAATTGCACACCACATTCCGTTCATTGTATAAAGCCTAATAACTCCAAGTTGCCAGATACTTTTGACAATTTTTATGTGTCTGCTCAACTGCAGTATATTGGTGTCCTAGACATGGTCAAAATTATACGGCATGGGTATCCAATACGTCTGTCTTTCACAGACTTCTTGTCAAGGTAAATTCTTTCAAGTTTCATAAAACCTTTTTTCTTACCTACAGTACAACGCCTTCTGCCATGTTCTGATAGTGCTTGCAATGTTGTTTTGCTTTCAGACTTTTTTCAGAGAAAATCTTGTCTGCCTGCAAGGGGTGTAGGCCTGTTATTTTTTAATTGAAGAAATCATGAACTTTAGAAGTATATTTATAAATTTATAAATTTAAAAAATCTGTGTTGATATGTAGAAATATAAAGATCATCAGCAAAATTAAATTTTAAAATATGACATCATAAAAGAGCTCTTTTTTTACAATTTTTACAAATGCTATTTGTATGATTTATAAAATATAAAATATTGTCTGCAGGTAATTAAAAAGGAGAAGGAGAAATAGTCTAATTTTTCAGGTTTTTAGGTGTAGGTGTCATGGGTTCATTATTTTTCTCTCATAGGCTAGGATTTGTTTATGCATGGTCATGAGTTACTAATGCTCATACCAAAACTCCATTTTTATTGTTGTTAGAAATCAGTGCCATATTGAATTAATGTGAAAAAATAAAAAGGTCTGCTTTGGTCTGAAAGCAAATTCTTGTTCTCCATTCCCAGTTCAGTATTGGGGTTTTGGGTCACTTACATTCTCAAAAGTTTAAGGAAAGAAAGAGGAGTGTCTTGTCCAAGAAGTATTTATTTAGCAGCCTCCTGCACTCAACACAAGTTCCTTCTCTTTGCATGTTCTGCTCCTTGACTGATATATCAACCAGTCATTATCTGGCCTTTGTATTATTTTACTTCTGAAAAACAGCATGGGAATATCAGCTGCTTACACACAACTTTCAGTTGTCTTCTTGGAAAAAGTTGTGGATGTTAAATTACTGCTTGGGCAGAAAGTTTTTCTCTCTGTAAATATTCAAAAAGTGAGAAGTATAGGAGTTTACAATGCCATCTGTTTCATAAGTAAACCTTCTCTGTCCTACCACAACGTTCATCCTCCAGTGTGAATCGAGCTGGACAGGCTGGTTGAGGAGAAGATGCACATAATAGGCAATTTGGGAAAGCTTTCGTGTTCTGAAGTTGTATGGGCAATCTCTATATAGCCATTCCTGTATAACTGAACTGGACCTTCAAGGTACTGTTACATGAGCACAGTGCCACAATTTTTTCTACTGTTATATCCTTACTGTGATTTCTGGCAGATATTTGCTTTCTTGCCACCCAGCCTTTTTCACTGCAATTCCGCATACAGGCTGGGACTTACCATAGGCCTAGGATCAATCCTGGTGGGAAATACAGAGGTTGCTGCTCTCTTTTGGAGGGTAAAGGAAATTGACCATGTGTACAAAGGTAATTTTCAGTGCCAGAGAATGGTCCTCTTAACAGTATAGGCACAAGTCTGGCATATTTTCTTAATTTTGAGAAGTTTTGTTAAAAATATCATTTCAGTCTTTTTCATCTACACTTTCAAGTACCTCCCAAAGACAAATTTTTACATAAAAATCTAGAGAGCATCTGGTGTCTCACAATAAATATTTATTTACAGCAACAAGAGTAAAACAAGAATAGCAAAAAACCCCAACAATATGATGCCAGTGACATTTATGCTATTATTTTAAAGTGTTCTAGTTTTGTTACCCTGCATCTTTATCCCTTTTCCTCCACAATAAATTATCTTTGCAGGTTCTTTGCAGCTGAGCCCCTGCCATTTTTACATATTTGCACCAGGCCATAATAATTTTATTGTTATACATAAAATGAATTAAACAGCGATGGGGCTAGCATGGTGTCACCGAAAATGAAGTTCATTTTATAATATTCCCTGTGAATATATGTTGAACCTGCTCAGAAGTTAGCAATAATCACTCTGCATACAATCTCTCAATACTACTGCATTTTTAGATTTGTGTACAAATAGAAACATGGATCTCTTGGTCCAGCAATGTTGAAAAAGACCATCAGCTTTGTGAAGGTTTTTATAGTAGCCACACAGGCCATAGCTTATCTTCCTTTGTACAGGAGTGAATTTTTCACTTTAGTCACCATGACAAGTTACTTTCATATTCACATTCAGTGTATTTGGACAATTCTTTCCATTTAATCGTTTAAGAGCGTGGGTATTTGTTCTTTTATTGGCTAAAAGTATGAAATTTTTAAGCAGAAAATATGTTATTAGACTGCATTTCAAAATCACTGTCAGTTCTTAATGCTGTATGTTTTTTCAGCCAATAGACTACAAGTAAGAAAGAAATATTGAGTTCAGAGATTATGAGTTACCTTTTCAAAAAGTTTCCTAAAATACTCTCACTTGTGCTACATCTCTGTATTGCCTTGGTAACTGGACAGGATATTTTTAGAAACCAGATAATTAGTTCTGGTGATTTGTTATTAACTGTATTGGTTTTGTTGGCTGTTCAGCCAAACTCTGGTCTTGTCTTACTATTCATTGATTGGAATGAGAAATTATTTTGTCATATTTCCATATAGGCTTACTGTCCTGAAGCTGATACAGTTTTTCACCTTTCAAATTTTTATTTCCTTTGCTGTCAAGATAGAATTTCTAGTATTCTAAAGAGTTTGTTGCTGTGGTCCCAACTTGAATTCCCAAGAAATAGGGAATTACTATCCTCCCTCACCATCCCTGCAGTTTTTGTGCATTTACTTTTTGGGTCTTCCTTATCATATAGGTAATGTGGTCAGAATTAAAACCAGTTTTTAACTAAAAAATTAAAATGCTTTTTTTTTTTGCTGGCTTACAAGAAGACAAGATGCTTGAATTAGGGGACTTTGTGGCAAAGGGATGGAATACTGGAATACCTGGATATTCTATCAGCAATCAGACAATAGCAGTGCATTCTTAATTGGATGAATTTGAATAAATTTCTATTGATATCTAATTAGGGATTAATACGACTTGTCTTTAACATATTTATGAGTTGCATTAAGGAAAGGTCATATTTTGTAAGAGCGTATCTTCCTGGGTTTCAAAGTTTAGTTATTATTTCTGTTGCTATCCTTTTGGATACACTGGTTCTGCTTCTGTCTTATCAAAATAAAAGTTGACTGCTGTGAGGTGAACTTCTCAGTCACTAAAGTTTGTTGATCAGAAGAGAAATCTTGTGGAAATTCTCGTTATTAAATGGAAGCTGTGACACTTACTCTCAATGAATATATACTAAAAATGAGAATTCATAAGGTTAGATGCTAAATCCTTTAAAAATAGGATCATTAAGAAATCATATATGTGATTTTAACAGATTTGCCAACTCTATATGCAGTGTTTCTCCTGAATTGACCTGCAGTGTTGGCTCAATTTTAAAGCTCTGTGAGTACAGAGACAGGGATCAGTTTTACCTTATCTTAAAAACAGAAAAGTTTGAGTAACATGCATTTTGCACTCCTGGAAAAGTTTACCCATATATTTTGCTTAATATCTTCACAATGGTTCTCAGCGGATTACATTTTTAAATTCTAGCTTTGCTTTTTAAATCAAGACAGTGGCACAAACAAATCTTTAAAGGGTTTAAAGTTTCCAATTTGCAGCCCAAATAAATTGTACACATAGGTAAAGTATCCTCAAATATCTTTTTTCCTGGAAGAAAGAAAACAGTAAAATAGCTATGGAATTAGGAACTGTCTACAGATTGCTGTTTCTTTCCAGTATTTAGTGTTTTTATATCTTATTTAAAATATCTAATTTAAAATGTATCTAATTTAAAATAAGATATACAAAAAGCACACGAGTATAAAGAGTAATTTATTATGGTTTTTGTAGTCTGTGCCATGGAAAAAGAAAAGTAACTATCAAGTGTCTGCTCTGTTTCCAGTGCAGAACAATAGGGCTCAGAAACTCTCTGGGGCACAAACAGAGCCTTATTATATGAGCTTAATATCTAGAATCTCATCTCTTTGCATCAATTAATGAAATGGATCCTGGCTGACTTTTGTGTCATTCACCTCACGTGGTGCTCAAGGAAGACATGTAAAAGCCATTTGGAATATAAATTTTTAAAAGTAATTATAGTGATCAAAGACCCATGAGGTGAGCTCAGCAATGTACAAGAATACAGCTGTTCAGGCATGTTCAGGTAAAAATGAGGCAGTAAGATGCTCTCTTCCACTCCCTCTGAAAAAATTTTTTGGGTACCATCCTCCTCTGCAAACACTCCTTGTTCTGTAAATTGAACTAAAAATTAAAATTAATTTTTCCTTCCTCTTTCTCCTTTAATGTTGTTCACCAAGTTGCTGAACTATACCCAGTTCTTTCCTCTGTATTTCAGTTTCCTTGCCCAAGGAAGAATTTATGCACTACTAACTTAAAAACTGAGGTTCACATGTTTCTTGTGTCTGGGACACTGCTTAGCAGTGGAGACTGCAAGGTCCCATTACACACGTCCTTAAATGAGACATCTTTTAAGACATCGTTTAAGCCTTCCCTGCCAGTTTATAGGAAACACTCAGAGCTGTTGAAGGTCAGGATAACCTCTGTGGATTATTGGAGTTGATAAGCAAACTGAGCCTTTCACTTACCAGATGAGAATGGCAGGATTTCTTTGGCAAAAATCAGGTTTTTCAGAAAGCCAAAATTCTAGTGTGCTGTTCCTTGCATTTATTTCTGCACTTTTGGAGTGTTTCTTGGAATTTCATTACTGTCTCTCAGGTTTCTAGATGGTCTTTCCTGGGTTTAATTCTATCAGCTTACCCTTGTGGTTTCCATTGTGGGGGTCCCATCCTGCCTTCTGTTCCTGCTCAAGGAAGAGCAGAAAAAATTTCTTAGTGTGAAAGAGAACATGAAGGCTGTATGTAGAGACATTCCTTACAGTATTGTTGCAAGAAGAGATAAGTCACAAGAATGTTATGATTTATTATTTCAAATAATCTTTTAAAATGATTTAAAACTACTCTAATCTTGAGTTTTACCTAGGCTTATGCAGCCATAAAGCTTTATAAGTAGTTATTTATCCTGTTAAGACAGTGTCAGATGCTGGCTTGGAGGTACAATGTCATACCTTCTTCCTTCTCATCCTCCTCCTCCTTATCCTCTTTTCCTTCTTCCTTCTTCTCTGCCTCATCTTCTTCCTCCTCTTCTTCTTTCCCTTCTTCCCTATCTTTCCCTCTTTTTCTCCTTCTTGTCCCCCCTTTCATAATCTAACCTTACACTCCTATATGAATCAGGTAAAAATATCTAAATTACCACATGTAAGCTTTATTTTAAAAAAGGAAATAAAGACTTAACATTCTGATGATTTTTTGTTTTACAGTAACTTCAAAAGTTAAAAAACATCCATTTTAATAGGAAATATTAGGGAGGAAGAATATGGAACACAATGATAATGGATTCTTATGGTAATCATAGCAGTGAGGGTGAAACAAGTATGTTCGAAGACTGTTCTAATTACAGGTTTTCCTTGGATTTTAGTATGAAGTTCTTCTTAATTTATTCTTCAAGCTACACTGAACTGCAGGTCCTGAAATCTGTACTTCTAGTCATGGCAGCATTCATTGGTATTGAAATGCTCTAATAGCGGTCTTTACATCAAAACTTTACTGCTGCAGTGCACTAACTCTTTCAAATAATTGACTTAGCTTAGAGACCACTCTACAGAGGTATCTTTTTTCTCAGGAAAGATTATGTTAATGCTGTTATCATTGCTTTGTCAAGTAATGTCTGTCCTTTTCCTATAAAGCCATTCTTAATAGCTATTGTAATATTTTCATCAAATTTGTGCTATTAGCTGATGATGTTTTGCACAGATGTGTTGTTTATGTTTGTAAATCATATGTGTGATTCATCATTGTATATCTGAACTCCCCTTGTCCAGAAGCATTTTGGTGGTCCCTTTTTTTTCTCTTTCTTTCCCCTCTCCCTTTTTTCCCTCTTGAAATCAAGGACATTATAATATTTAATATATAATTTTTGAATTTGAAAAGTCAGCAGAACATTTCAGAGTCTCACGAGCAAGTTAGTCAGGGCATTAGTGAGAATGATGTACAGAACAGATTGCAAAGTGATGGGTCATCACCACACTGGCCCTTTCAGCTTTATTGTCTGCTATGCAGTATCAGTAATCTCATACAGCACGACATTGATATGTTCCATGATACCTTAAATCTTTGCAAGGAGACTAAGAAGTAATCTGACTGGTGCTACAAAAGCAGTATTTCATTAAAGTAGATGTAATGATATCAATTTATATCAAATGGCAGTCTTGCCATTTTGTAGTTTGTTGCTTCAGACCTGGAGATGGAAGTGGTATTTCTGATTGAGGGTAATCCTTTTTTTGTTCGTCTTTCTTTCAGAATGCAAGCAAAGGTGAGTAAATTAAGTATTTTAAAGTCATCAGTTTTGAGGGCACTTTAAACGCAAATTCATAAACCTGGTAATGACTAACCTCCCATGAGGAATGAAGGTCATCCTTGAAGTTTAAAACTGTGATTTTCAAAATGGCTGCATCCTTGGCAATTTTGGTAATTACTATAGAATCATAGAATGGTTTGGATTGGAAAGGACCTTAAAGATCATGTTGCTCCAAACCACCTGCCATGGGCACCTTCCACTAGACAAGGTTGCTCTGAGCCGCATCCAACCTTGGACACTTCCAGGGATAAGGCATCCACAGCTTCTTTGGGCAACCTCTTCCAGTGCCTTTCCAATTCCACAGCAAAGAATTTCATCCTAATATCTAATTTAAACCTGCCTTCTTTCAGTTTAAAGCCACTCCCACTTGTGCTATCATTACCTGCCCTTGTCAAAAGTCCCTCCCTGGCTTTCCTGTAGGCCACCTTTAGGTACTGGGAGGCCACAGTAAGGTCACTCCAGAGCCTTTTCCTCTCCAGGGTGAACAACCCCAGCTTCCTCAGGTTGTTTTCACAGAATAGGTGTTCCAGCCCTCTGACTATCTTCATGGCCCTCCTCGAGACTTGCTCCAACAGGTCAGTGCCCTTCTTGTTCTGAGGACCCCAGTGCTAGACACAGCACTCTAGACGGGGAATCACAAGGGCAGGGTAGAGGGCAGGATCACCTCCCTTGACCTGCTGGTCATTCTTTGATGAAGCCCAGGATACCATTAGATTTCTGGACTACAAATGCACATTGCCAACTCATGTCCAGTCTCTCATCCACCAGCACCCCCACTAAAGCACTTGGATGAAGAAGTGTCATTGGTTAACCCCAGCTGGCAGCTCAACCCCACGTGGGTGCTAGATCATTCCTTCCTCAGTGGGGTGGAGGAGAGAATTAGGAGAGAAGATAGAAAACCCATAGGTTGAAATACATACAATTTAATAGAGAAAACAAGAAATGACAGATAAAGAATTCATTCTCTCCTTCCCATTGGCAGACAGGTGTTCAGCCATCTCCCAGAAGGTGTTTCATCATGCGTACTGGTGACTTGGGAAGACAAACACTATCACTCTGAATGTCGCCTCTTCTTTATCTACCCCCAGCTTTTATTTTTTCTTTTCCTTTTACCAACCTTTCTGACCCAGTTTAGGATAATTGACAGCACTGTAAATTACTAATCCCTCATGAAATCTTACTGATAGGGGTTGATTATACTGTAAGATATGACCAGAACCCACAATGCTCTGACATTCTCCCTGACAAGCCTGGAATTGGAGTAAATCACCCTGGGGAATTGCTGAGATGTAAACTAGGTATTTGAGACTGTCTTAGAGGCTACAGACCATTTCAAATCTACTTTTACAATGTGATAGTGTAGTGAGAGTTATCAGAGTACTCTTATTATAGAAAAACTAAATAGCTCTTTCCATATAGTCTGACTGTAGATAGATTTCTGATAATTCTGTTTTACCCCCTTTGGAATTGTTTCCTTGTATCCGTTTGGCTTGTTTGCTCCATTATCCTGGTTAGGTCCTTTCTGATATTTTAAACACAAAAAATGCACAAGATAACTTCATATGCCTATGGTGACTTGTCTAATTAACCAGGACTTAATTTATGGGATATAAAGAAAAGTGATCACTTTTAGGATGAGACTCAACTGATTTGTCTTAAGTTTATCCATTTTTGCAGATATTTCACAGACTCAGTGTAGCTCCATTTTCAGGCAAGGGAAAGAATTAATGCTTTGTAACAGGCTTTAAAAAATTCAGAGAACATCATTTTGGAGTTGAGACAGATGCAGTTTTTGAAGCTATACCATGGTATCACCAGTTTTCTAGCTCACAGAATTAGTATTGTAAATACAGAATATCAGTCCTTATGTTAGGTGTCACAGAGTTTGGACTGTGAGGATGGTAAAGCTGCTGGTGTTTCTGGGGCTAACTGGCAGTGTACAAATGACTGACTATAAAAGAAAATAGTTTCTCTTTGGACTGGAGTTTTCAGTGGGAAGCCAGACATCTGACTTTATTTAGAAGGCATCTAGCTGTACTTTGAAGGCAAAAATAAATATCAGCATTGATTTGATGCTGTTGGGGCTGCCCAAGGCCGCACAGCGTCCCGGTGCAGACGTCCTTGGCTTCTGCTGCAGCGAGCAGAGAAGGCTGGCTCCTTCATAAGGAGCGAGCCCCAAACAGAAGTGTTGAAAAAGCGCTGGCGGAGGCAAAGGATGAGAGAGGGATCTTTTGTATAGGTTCCAGCTGGTTTATTGCAGGTGGAGAGTCCAAGGACAAAAGACAGGGAATAATGGCAGATACAGGGTTTTATATGAGGGTGGAGAGGGGTGGAGCAAAGGGAAACAATCCAGTGGGGATTGACTGAGGGGGAGGAGACAACAGGTGAATAACCAGTGAGGATAACTTAGGGGAGGGGATTACATGAACCAACCAATGGGGGTATCGAAGAAGGGGGAAACTTCTAGAACTAATGCATAAGCAATTGCGGGAAATGCTTAAACATGAGTTCATACATAAAACTGGGTGGAGAACTCCTAAACCAAGAACTTTGAAACCTGTGAATTAAAACCACTGGGAACATATGAACCTGCTGTAACTGAGAGGTGAGAATTAAACCTCTGTGTTCTGGAGGCCCGTCCACCAGTCCTCTGATTGTTCTGTTGCAGTGGCCACCGCCACATGCACCGCAACATTGTTTGTTGCTGGGTGTCTTCAGACTCCTGTAATGCAACCCTCATTCTCTGAAGCAATTACAAACGTGTATAAATGTGTGTAAACTGTTGAAGTCAGTTGAATTATTCATGTCTGTCAGACACTTAACAGTTCTAAAAGACTGACAAGAAAAGAGGTTCCTTGAGCAGGAGGGTGTAATTAGGTCATTAAATGGCCAGATACAGGGAAATAAAGATGACATGGTCAGTTAAGTCTGATGGTTCCTAACTTTCAAATGTTTGGTGTGCAGTCTAAATAATCTTCTAGCACTATGTATATTGCATTTAGTATAGAATGCGTAAAACTTAGTGAAGCTTCTTGCAGAGAGTTTATTGTTTTGTGCAAATAGAGAATGTCCCAGCTTTTAAGCTGTTTCAATGAGAATCTCAAGGTATTGTTCTCCCTCCAGTGTTAGGTGCATACAACTATATTAATTTCCTTAGGCAATCATAAATTATTGGGCACACACAAGTGTAATTTTGGCTGAACTGTTTCAGCAGTTCTTGTGGTTTTCTTTATTTTAACTTTAAGACGGGTGAAATTTTAAAATGCTTATTTCCTTTCTAGATTTAAGTGCCACCTTTGGTACCTCTGGTTTCCACTAGCACTTAGCTTTCTTAGCTCTCAGACTTAACTAAATGTTTATTAGATCACTAAATTACCCTTATAATCCGTATAAAAATCTATGCATGTTTTACAGCTGTGCATTTTAAAGCTTGTGCTATTTCTAAACATGGAGAAATGTTTTCACAAGGTCCTAAAATACCTACCACAGCACTGGATTTAATCTAAAAACATGGATTATAAAAATAGCTATATTTGTGTACAAATAAGCATAATGAAAGTTCTTGACCCGTATCTCACAAGCTGACTGAGTTCCATGTGCCTATAACAAATAGCTAATAACTTTATTTCAGAATCTTAAGGTTCCAATGCAAATCATTATTGAGTACTTCATAATTTGCTGACATCACATAATGACAAAGATAATGGACATAGATTTATGTGTGGTAGTAAGAAATTCAAATGCCTGCCGTAGAAATAAATTGTTAAAATATTATCAGCTACCAATATTTTCGCTAATCCTTATACACTGAAACTTTTCTAAGGAAATGCTTGTTAGAATTCCTGACCTCTTAATACAGACAGCATATATCTTAAATAAATATTTTAAAGAAGTAAGTGTGCAACACATTAGCTCATACCAGTGGCACTATGCAGGAACTTTGAATTACCAGATTAAAGTGCAAATTGTCACATAGATTAATTTTACTGTATAATTTTTAAATAATTTCTTGTTATTTATTGCTTAATTAAATATAACTGCATGCTTTCGGTGCTTATAAAAATATTAGTTGCTCTTAAGTGCTGCTTTTTTATGTTCGTGGGACTTGCATAGGTCGTAGGAATTGTATAGATGCAGTCTAGCTGCCTCACACTCAAAAACAGCTGTGACCCTCCTGCTGTTTCTTCTTTCCGTGGCTCTGCAGCTATTAAATTCTTTCCACTCAACTCAGATATCCATGGCACCCTTTTTCTCCTTATCCATATCTTGATATTCTTTACAACCATTTAATCTTCAGCAGAAGCACCTGGAATGACACTTCCTAAAGCTAGATTTCCTAGTCAGGCTGAATAATAGTAGGTGGCTAATACTGGTGATATCTGAGAGCAAACACAAAATCCTGTGCAAGCATGCACATAAAATCCTTTTATGCATCTTAATCACTGGATCTTACTTTGCTTTCTTGTTTAGACCAATGTGTCATTAATTTAACATCATCTCTTTTAGCAGAATTACTCCAGCTGTACTCCACTCTAAATGAGAGCAGAATCTGGTCCACTCTTGGCACGGTATGCAAAGGGCACGACCTTAGCCTATCCTTTAAAAATGTTGCTTTTGTACAGTTTGTCTAACCATTATACAATCCAGAGCCAGGAAAATCCCTGTTACCCAGACTGATAGTACCCACAGGGTTCAGAGGCACAAGGGAAGCTCCCACAGAAGAGATTAGAAGTAGAGATGATCTCACAGAGAAGCTATTTTGCCGTATGGTTTAAAAAGGTCCAAAAATCCTTCCCCATAATCCCAATAAACGTTGTCTAAGCTACTAGTGAGTATTGTGGGAAGGGTTTTATGTGTTCCTGTTCCTCTTTGGCTAAGTACTGGTTGCACAGGAGAAAAAAACCAAAAGGAATGAAGAAATAAAGCATTTTCTGGGTGGAACAGCAAATCTAATCCTATTTCTCTTTAATATCACAGTTTCCATTTGACTCTGGTTTTACTTTCTGCTTCTGCAATATACATCTATCTCAGTATATTTCCCAGTGAGCTGGGTAGTGCTTTCTTGGCAAACAGTGAGCCACTGAAGTAGCAAACTCAACAGGAAACCAAGTGGGAATGTTGTACAAGCCCACCTTGGTGTTTCAATTGAAGGACTTTTGATTTCGATGCCCTATTATCACGCGGCTGTGTCTGTAGAGAAAGAAAATGAGCTTCATTGGACACCAGTCCTACAACACCTCTGTGTTAAACAGAATCAAATTAGCAAGTTAACAAAGAAATTTAAATTTATTCTATAGTCCATATTTTCTGTGTACAGGGAAGCATTTTATGGCCCCATGTTCATGTTGGTAGAGTGCTCAAGCATGATGAGGTAGTTAGCTGTGGAAAAGACCTACCTAACAAGAGCTAAATGTAAACATTTGCTGAGGTAGAGTCACATGTATATGTTTGTAGATGTAGTAAGAGCTGCTTGTTTGCTCAATGCTAGTGTATATCTGAGATAGTGTGTGATTTTTGCCAATTTTTTAAGTAAATATGTTTTACATTGCTTTATCAAGATGGAATGGGAATGTCAGCTTTAAGTAAGATGGTGCAAAAGTATTGTAATGCAAATCTTTAGCAGATGTTGTGGATTCATATTTTTTATTTGCATAGTTGAATCCACTAATCCCAAGAGCTGAACTATAATTTATATTCTACTCACTATTCTGCTGCCACATTGTCTGAGATGAGGAAGCCTCTACTTAATTACAGGACGTATATGAATAAATATTCCAGGATTAAGACACACATATCTTCATTACTTCTCTTCAGAAACTGAAATTCAGATGTCTAGAAAAGATTAAGGGTCACAAAGCCTAATGCATAAAAAACCCATAAAACTCAGGAAAAAATAATTCTTCCAATTCATTTCTTTATCATCTGTCATAAGGTACTATCTTTATCTGAGAAATTTGTGTTACTTTTTATTCAGTCTAAATTAAAACATCCCAAATGGCCACTTCTGCAAAGGTATTTTGATCTAGTGGATTTCATAGCCATGACCCTCCCTCAAAAGTCTGTACTGAGCTCTACATTGGCTGACTCACATTTGAGTCACTATAAAATTTTGTTCTGGGGATTTTATGAGTATTTTTCCAGTTTTATTTCTTAGTCCTGAATTTTGCTCTTTTATTTCAGTTACATGCCATTTATCATCACTGTAAGTATATTTTCCTTTTTCCACAGACACATTAAAGCATGCTATATATTCCCCTATGCCACCTTGTATAGAAAATGAATTTTCAATTTTTGAAGTAAATAATCAGTATATTTTACCTGAAAAAAATCCAGCAGCATATATAAAAACATGGTACAGCTGTGATAACTGCTCAGTGTGCTGTAAGATCGCTTTTAGCATAATTACTTTGCAGATTTCTTCTTGGCAGGAAATGTTTGTGTGCCAGATTAATGCAGAGAGAATAAAACTGCTTGCAGTCTTTCCAAAATTGCTGTAATTTATTTTTTCTCCCTTAATTCTTATTGGTCTGCAGATCTAGTCCTTTAAGACTGTGTTGCTTGATATCAATTAAGATATTAAAAAACCAATTCTTGTATGGTAGGCAGGTACATTGAAGTTTTGGTTCATTGCCATATATACTTACTCATTGTTTCAGGTACATTGCACTTCATGCTCACATTTTCAACATTCTGAATTATTTCTGTAAGTCTGTATGAAGCAGCCTCGGTGCAAAATTTTTCATAAAAAGTTAACCTTATAGTCTTCTTAAACTGTATTTTTATACTCCTATAAAAGAAGCCCCAAATGCAGTCTGTCTGGTGTAATCTGTTATTCTTTTTCTTCTCCACATCTAAAGATTTATTCTCTCAAAAATTTTGAATACCTGCTTTGGTTGTTAATATTTCTGCTCTATAATGAGATATTTATGTCACATATATTGTAAAGAGATTGACAGAATCACTTTTGCTTTCTTGGAAACTGTAATAATCTATTTCCTCTTTCCTAATTATCTGGAATTTCCCATGTTCCTCATATTTCAAAAATAATTAGGTTATTCCTTCAAGAAAAAAAAAAAAGAATATAACAGAGGGAAATGGAATGAATGAATATGTATCCCTTATATAAAGGTAACATTAATCAAAATTCCATCCCATTCTTTACTGCTGACTGCTTTTATAAGTTTTCTACTGAAAAAATTTCAGGCATCCTTTTATTTTTTACTTTAAAAAAATTAGATATCTCTTTTCAGTAGATAGACTGTCTAGTTGTTTCAGCTCTCACTTGATAGACTTTTCAAATACAAACCTTACCTGACCCACTCTTCCCATCCTCCTCAAATCCAAACAAACAAAACTAAAAATCCTGAGTTATAAGTACATAGTGACATGTTTGGCAAACAAACTCCATTTCTTTCACATACTTCAGATATCGGCAATTACTGATTGTCAGAGAAAGAGAAAAGGAAGTATAGAAAGGGGAAGAAAAAAATTTACCAAGACAGCACAACCTAAACCTTTATGATGGCAATTTTTGCATTTCTTCTAGCAGAAATATGGGACACAATTTAATTTTGATTGCTGCCTTTCATTCACTACCTTTTGAATAGACCTTACTAAATCATACCAGTTTATCTTGGCAAACAGAGTACATTGTAGCAAGCAAAAGAAAGAGAAAATTAAACAACATAACAAATTACACTGACAGGAGTTTCACTCATTTTTCCTTATGTAAGTTGTGTTTCAATATTTAAAACTTAAAACTACGTAACTTAACACTCTTTTAAAGTGGTTACCTGCCAGCCATATGTGATTTTTATTTTTTAAGCAACAAGACAAAGATGTGGAAAGAAGGAGTTGCCTTCAGGAAAGATTTGACTTGTGGTGTTGGAAACTATCCTCTTACTGAGGACATTGGATTGTAGTCATTACCTACCTCTAACTTTATTATTTTTGCTGTTTCTTTCTTAATTAGGCAAGAGAGAGACCTGAGAAAAAGAACAGCAAAACCAACCAAACAACAAAAGTAGTTCTGTGGCTTCAGTTCAAAGACATCTTTTATTAAGCTATTGATTTGGAGCTGCTTGGTTTTGTGCCCTTTTGTACTTGCCGTGTTTTTTCCTTTAGTGTCTTCTATCACGTTGTGCTATTGAAATTGAGTGAGTCATGTTTATTCCAATGCTTAAGGATTTGCTGTGCATATAGAGTTGGGAGTACAGCCCTACAGCCCATTTGTGCACACTCCGTGTAAATCAAATAGCGTGCTGAGCCTTAGAATATTGCTGTGGGTTACTGTGCCATAACCTGAACTGCAGAATATTCTGTCTTGGGGAAAAACAGCCTGCTGGATCTTGTCAGCTGTGCACTTAGGGAAGTGAGGGAGAAAATGATTAGATAACATCCTTATCTGTGAAGACCCAAGAGAACTGAGTTTTCCATATTCACAAGCTATTGGCAGCAGTATCTACTCCAAACAAACAAAAAATTTGCCTGATAGAGCGCATCATTCAGAAGCAAAGGAAGAGAGGTCAGAGCACATTTCTGCAACACCAGAGAATCTGGCCAGTCTGTACATGCTCATAGAGTGAGCCTGTCTAGGCAGAATGTCTTCTGTTTATGCCTGTGAAAATGACAAGTTAGGACAAGGAGGGTGCTAAGGGAACAAGCTGGGGAAAATGGAGCTTCTCTCGCACTGATGTCATGTGGATGGGCACTGGGGAGACCCCCCTTCACCCTGATAGTAGTGTTCAGTGTCTCAACTTGTAACTAGAAGACGTTTTGCATTTACTACCTAATCAACACTACGTTAGTCGAGTGGTGTTGATTCAAATTAATCTCCCTGTTTTGTATTTTATTTTGGATCCCTTAGTGAATGAGTTGCTCTTGCTAGCCATGAAATACTGGGTTTTTTAGCTGGATATGAAGGAGATTCACTTTGTCTAATATTAGATATCTAGGCTAGAGGCAAAAGCATCTTTATACTCAGTGGAAAGACATGCTCTTACAGTGCACAGTTCATCTGACCTATTGTAAACGTCAATATTACAGTAAGGAATATGACACCAGAATACTCTATTCTATTGAATCTTAAGAAAGTCTAGACAAGTAACTTGTCAATCTAAGTTTAGCTGAAATGTATTTCACAGGATTAAAGACCTTTTTTTAGCAAGGTATGAGTATGCTTTCTGAGTATGCTTTCTGGATTCCTCAGGATCCTCTCTAAAGCCTCACAAATATACTCTGCATTATCTACTGGGGGCAAAATGTGTGACCTGTCAGGTGGGAAGAAGCCTGGTACTTAGTTGGGTTTTTTCATTCACGTCAGAGTGAACTAAGACTGGAGTGGTAAGGGAAGAATTCTCTGAAAGGGAAAGTTTCAAAGCCTCTCCAGATTGCATTTTCCCAGAAGCAAGCCCCGTTGTTGCAAGTAATTCAAGTTTATAAGCCTGCACCATAATTTCAGTATTCTTATTACTAATTTCTGTGATAGAATAAATTCTGAAAAATAATAAGTTCTTTTGTTATTCTTGAGAATGATTAAATTTAAGACAATATTAAATTATTGTGTCTACATGGAAACACAAGGTCAATCCACAGTAAAAAGTATCTGATACACAAAAGAAGGGTCATTTTGCGTTTTGATAATAATATCACACCTATAGGTTTTTATTTCTTTCTTTATATCTTAGTTCATTGTCAATTTAAAGAAAAAAGTTTTAGTATTTTCACTCATTTAAAACTAAGTACAGAAGAAATCATATAAGCTTATAGTTAGACCACCACTTCCATCCAGGACAGATTTGGGCTGTCACCAACAGGTGTAGCCCACTTATTCCCCTTCATTCAGGAACTTCCATTAATTCCCTGGCATTGACACTGGTATATGCACAACTGGACCGAGAGTCAAATCGGGGAACCATTGTGGCTGAAGAATGTCTGCAAACTTTGTGTTGTTCTTATCCTTATACAAGATGAAAATGGTTGATAGCAGATAATAACACAAGACCTAAAGGTACTTTTTCATTCTGGGTGCTTAGCCAGTAGATTTGACCCAGAGTAATAAGACGAATAAGGAAGCTCTCTTAGACCCTCTGTTAGTTACTCTGCAGGATGAATAGCTCAGTCAGACAAACAGGCATAAAGGTGAGCTTCCTCTCAGTCACCCAGAATGAAAATATCCAGTCTGGACTTCTCCTCTGAGTCCATCTGTGGCCAGTGGAGAAAGGCACCTCCAGAGGGCAATGTCTTGTCATTTTATCAAAGGTATCTAGAATGCATACAAGAAGTCACCTTGTGGAAATACCTGTCTTCACAGACTGTATGGAGAACAAGATGACTAACTCAGGCTTGGAGCACAGCTTTTCAGTGTCTAACATAGGCAAAATTAGATCATCTTCCAAATGTCCTGCTGTATTCACATAGGAAGTTTATGGCAGAGTTAAATTTCCATAGTTACCTCTTTCTCTACTATCATAACCATTAGCCCATCCTCTTTTTCTAAGATAGAGCTTGCTTTAGCAGATCGAAGGGGATTGTGAACTCAGATTAGATGTCCAGGATAATGTGTTGGAATTTCAGAGACTTTAAAAGCTGGAGGAAAACAGTGGATCATTTTTGTCTGGCCTCTGTAATACAGATTGTAAGGAGTGTTTGGCTATCCTTAGATCCTGTCATTTGCATGTCTTTAAAGAAAACTTGAGTCAAACTTTGAATTTCAACCTTTTATATTTTAATTTGGCTTTGTATCAGGAGAGAAATATGTTTCTTTGGGTTTCTGCTGTGAGGGAGTTTCAGGCTGACCACTTTTGCAGTTACTTCTTCATGCATTGTGAGTCAATGCTTAATCATCTTTGTTTCAGTCAGCAGTTGCTAAGCTTTCCAGCAGTTGTCTCTCTAACACCTCTGATTCCCCACTGTTTCTAAGAAAACCCTGTTGATACAAGTATGGAAACAAGGTGACTCCAGCCTTACTAGAAATCCATAAAAAAAAAGTCTTTGTGACCATACAACTAGTAGAATATCAGGAAAGTGCTATCCCCAGTTTTCTAATGCTAATCTGGAGTGTGAAACTAAATAAAAGGATCTATGGTGACATTCTGGACCCTTCTTGCCAGCATTCCTCCAAACAATTCCTAGGCACAATTTGGGAACGAGGACAGGCTAGTGACCAGTCAAAGACGGCAGCTTAGATGTGGCTACACTCTATTGGAAGGGGACAGAGTTTAATAGAACATAGAAGATTACATAATATTAAATGCATCAATAAATCAGCAGGCTAGGGTTTTGCCAGATGGTTCCTATACCAGAGAAACAGTCCCTCTCACTTTTTATTTACTAGTGTAGACTTAGCCATGGAGTCCTCAGCAGGACTGCTACCAGACATGAGAATACTACCAGACTGCAGGAGCCAAGATACCCAAGGGTCTGTGCAGCTACATGAAACTAGAAGTCTAGGTGCAATTTGGTCCTAGAGCAGCTTACCTGCAGATGTTGCTCCAGAGTTGTCACAGCTTCTGGGACAATTGAGGTCCAGGGAGTCATTCCAGCACTGCAGCTTTGCCCACCATGATATGTGCGAGGGGCCCCAAGACAGAACAGTTTTGGGTTGCAGCAGAGCTATAGGTGAATTCAGCTGTTAAAAAAAAAAAAAGTCAGGAAATGTAATTAGCACACAAACTTCAAAACGTATCCATTTCACTGGGAGTTTAATCAAAAGTTACATGTTTGCAAAGTACATCCTTTCCAAAGCCTGGCTTTTTGTAATGAAAAGCATTCTGACTCCTTACAGGCAGTCAGATCTAGACAGAGGAATACCTCCAAGAAAATATAGTAATAATAGGTAGCATTAAGATGTATAAAATTTATCAATTTCCTTAATAATATGTTACAGTAAATTTAATAAGTCCACAGTTAAAATTTGAATTTTATACTTTATTGGACTTTGTATTATTACTTAAGTTTCCTTCCTTGATACTTTTATCTGGTACATCAAAGAGTCCTTTTAGATCCAGCATTTTCTGTCTTTGAAGGTACTCAATGCTATAATCAAGTCTTCCCTTGAACTACTCTCCAGTAGTGTAAACAGATGAAGTTCCTGGAAGTCTCTTAGCTACATGACTTTTTGTTCAAAATGAAAATTTATTTTAGACTGATGAAAATAATTTTTGTCAGTGTCACTTTGTTATTAATTACTCCTTAGGAGGCATAAGTTGTATGACACATATTGAAAACATATTTTCCTCCTTTCAATGACCCAGTTCAGTCTCAATGGTCTTGACTGGGGAGACTTTTCATTCCTTTGGCATTGATTTTCAGTGAGGCATCCAAAGAACTGACAGGAAGCAAATTTGCGTTTTAGGCATCACTTGTTATTAACTAAGGTTATGTCTAATAATATACAAGACTTAG
The DNA here is from genome assembly GCA_013397725.1 of Rhagologus leucostigma. NCBI lineage: Eukaryota > Metazoa > Chordata > Aves > Passeriformes > Rhagologus > Rhagologus leucostigma. The sequence continues at coordinate 590,172 of VZTD01005732.1, read as the reverse complement.
AGTGATTTGCCGCCTTTTGTTCACCCTGATCCGAATCCCAGCCTTCTAGTTCGGATACCAAAGATTTGAGAGTCGAAGGAAAACTGACAATTTCTACAAAGATATCAACCAGGCCAACATTAGAGTAACTCTACTTCTGCTGATTTTTCTAGGTACAAATATTTGGCTGATACAGCAGCAGGAGAGAAGAAGAAATTGTCTGCCAAGGAGAGATGTCATCTTGTTCTTCAGCAGTGTAAATTACAAGGCTGGCAGGTTTGTGATCTACAAAGCAATTAAAATATCATTATTTAAACAAGCTAGCTGAGTCATTTCCATTGGTGGCAAGCCACCAGATCCTTTGCAGCAGTGTGTTCTTTTGACATTTAATATATGCTTGGGTATATTATCAAACTAATTTTCAAAGTTTTATGAGTAGCTGTGATCATTGTGTCAAAAAAATCAGTGTATTCTTGTGGGAAGGAAAAGATTTCAACTAACCATGCACACTATGTAAATTTTTATCCAGATTTTTGAAGGTATTTGGTATTTGGTATATACATTTTGGTGGTTGAATGGTTCCTGAATAACCCTACATATTTTATTTCTTTAAAATCCTACGCTAAATGCTCTACTGTCATAACACGGCAGACTCAAAGCAACTATTAGGATTTCCCAGGTAGTCTGTGCATTTGTAGGTGCCAGCCTGCTGATCTACAGATACACCAGAGAACCTGAGGTTGCTGTACAACAAGTAAAGTTTTATAAAAAAAAAAGTGCCAAACACTAAACAGGAAACTATCAACTCCCTATCCTGTCTCCTTATCCTATCTATATCCTAGTTAATTCTCACCAGCATGAAAACTGCAAGGTGGATGTCTCCATTTGTCCAGAGTACTCTGTTAATCTCCTTTGGGTAGCTTTGTAACTGAGTAGGACTGATTTTTTTAATATGTGCATTTTTAAAAGAAAGGTGTGTTTCCTTGCACAGTATAGAAGCTATTGTATAGAAATAAAGCTTTCTGTGCCTTCACATACAGAGCATTCCTGCAGGCAGTGTGAGCTTCAGATTCAGGCCTTTTTCTGGTCTAGCAGGACTGAAATCTATTACACAAGAGAGCATCCAGACCAGTTTCAGGGACAGCTGTGAAGTTAAGGGATTGAACAGTGGTTCAGGCACTCCTATAGGCTTCTTCACCTTAAAGGATGGGGTCTTGTAATTAATGTATGACCTCTGAGTATTAACCTGCCCAGAAAAGTTTCTGCAACTGTTTTATAAAGTTTCTGCAAGCTGTTTATAAAGGACAAGGACTAAGTCAGAATGTGTGCTATGGGTATTTCGCAGTGGCCTAAATTCCTTAGTAATAACAGGAACAAAGGTAGGCCCCCACTAGGCTGGGAGCACACATACATGATCACCTGCACTCAGACACGTAAGAAAACTTTTATTTCGTTAAAATACTGTTTAAAACCACATTTTAGTCACCAAGCAAAGTAAAGGGCACATACAGCCCCTCTCCCTCAATAGCAAAGACCAAAAGACTGAAAAAGATAACAATATTAAATTAGACTTTCTTTTTCTACCCAGGTTTCATAAGTTTGCTCTGATCTATGTTCTGCATCATTGCCACAAGGTTCCCTATAAAAAAACAATCATTAACATCTAGAAACTGTACCTTCACTTACAAGTACTTGGAGATGAGAGTACCTCTCACCTTTAGAACTTATGTGGGGATACAAGCTTGGCACTGGACAAAAGCTGTGTAACAGTAACTGCATAGTGTGCTCCAGGCAGCAAATACAGAGCAGGATGCCTATCAAGTTTATTTCCCCTGGAGCCAAGAATCGTTGTTAGAGCACAAAAAGAAAGCAGTTGGTGGTCAGTGAAAGCCTAGAGCTCAAGACTAGTGATTCTGTAGTGACAGCCATTTGACAACAAGCCTTAAACCTTGGAAGACGAAAACGTTAAAAGGAAATCTCAAAACAGACTCCTTCCATCATGCAGAGGACTGAAGCTTGTGATCTCAAACAGATTTTAGAAGTTCTAACTCCAGAATCTCATTAACTCCAGGAGAAGTCAGGTGTGCAAAACTACAGCAGTGCATAATGCATTATCCCTCAGACCAGAAAGGAACAAAACTCTTCAGAGACACTGATAAGTTAAATGGAATGGGAGGGTTTGGGGGTGAGAGTTGTACATTGTCACTCAGTGACTAAGAAGCACGTGGCAACAGACTAAGCTGAAAGGAGCGAGGTTTGAAAAAATGAATGACCTTCTCCATACACCTTTTTCAAGCCACAGAGAGGTATAAAAAAACAAATGGAAAGATGAAAAGCATAGAAGCAAATTTAAGAGGAAAATTCACTCTAAGTCAAATTTCTTAAATGGCCAGTGAGTATCAGCTTGGTACCAACCTATTTTGTATAGGTGATACAAAACCACATACCCAGCTATCTAAGCAGTAGTGACTAATGTCTGTGTCACATAATCTCTCTCTCAATTATCTTTTTGATTCATTTGACTAATCATGAAAGTTGAACTTTAAATAACAATCTAAATGAAGAAGCTTACACAATCTGCATTTGTCATGGGTGCTCTCCTCTATGCTTTTACAGCAGAGGACTCTGAAGAAAAGAAGAAAACATTTTAAAAGGTAGAAAGAGGGAGGAGGAAAGGAAAGGAAAAAAGGAATTAGGAAGCAAGGATGATGTCAGCTAGTAAAGTCAGAAGAAAGGAGTCATCTGTAGCACATTGCTAAAAATCATCCGAGAAGCAGAGGGTTACACGTATAACCAGTTTATTCAGCCACTGTTGCCAGCAGTAACTACTTCAAATGAGTCATTGCTGAAACTGAAAATCTATTTGTTGCAGGAATTCATGAATAAATCAAAAATTTTCTTCCCCAACACTGTTACATGCATTTTCCTGAAGAGTTGTTGCAAATTCAGGTAGAAAAGTGAACCAAAAAGGTAGCTAAAATAGCCTCATCAAAGAAGATGATATTTAGGAGAAAGCAACACAGATCTGAAATCAACCTCCTGCTTATATGTCATCATCAGAAGATGAAGTTGCCAATAAGTTCCCCTCTCCAAAGCAGAGGGGAAAAAGAAAGATATGGAGTTTTTGGCTGAGTGAATCTGGATGATACTTTATTTAACTTCCTTCTGATAATGTACCTCACCATCCCATTTTGAGAAAGGTGATATTAACCTGGGGGAGGGGAAAGTGTTCTGAAGTAAAATCCCTGAAAATGAGTAAAGAAAATAGTATCTTTGTATTTATTTCCTGCTTGACAATTTATCTTTTCCTTCTCATGTAAGTTGCGTTTGAAGAGTGTTTTATTAACCTGCAAAACAACAAAGCCCAGGCCCTCCTCACAGAACATGTTCTTTCTTCTCTTGTACATACTGCAGTCTGTTTTCAAATAGACAAAATGTTCAGAAGATCCAATACCAGAGTCCAATTTTGGTTTATTTTCTACTGTTAAGCAAAGCATAAGAGCAAATACTATTAGCTAGCCAATGTCTTGTCCTTAATTCATCATCTTATGTGTTCAAAGCAAGTATTTATTATCATAGAATAATTAGGATTGGAAAAGATCTCCAGGATCCCTGCGTCCAACCTTTAACTGAACGCCGCCACATCAACTAGACCATAGTACTCAGTGCCATGTGGAATTATTTCTTGAACACTTCCAGGAATGGTGACTACACCATCTCTCTGGGCAGCCTATTCCAATACTTCATCACCCTTATGATGAAAAAATTCTTCCTAATATCCAATCTGAACCTCCTCTGGCACAGCTTGAGGCCATTTTCTCTTGTCCTGTCACCAGTTGTGTGGGAGAGAGGTAGGCCCCCACCCTGCTACAACCTCCTTTCATTGTAGCTATAAAGTGATAAGGTCACCCCTGAGCCCCCTTTTTTCCAGGCTAAACAACTCCAGTTCCCTCATCTGCTCCTCACAGGAGCACTCCAGACCCTTCACCAGCTCCATTGCCCTTCTCTGGACATGCTCCAGAACCTCAATTTCTCTGTTAGAGTAAGGGGCCCAGAACTGGACACAGAATTCAAGGTGTGGCTTCCCCAGTGCTGAGTACAGGGGGACGATCATTTCACTGGCCTNGGCTAAACAACTCCAGTTCCCTCATCTGCTCCTCACAGGAGCACTCCAGACCCTTCACCAGCTCCATTGCCCTTCTCTGGACATGCTCCAGAACCTCAATTTCTCTGTTAGNAAAACTCTTCAGAGACACTGATAAGTTAAATGGAATGGGAGGGTTTGGGGGTGAGAGTTGTACATTGTCACTCAGTGACTAAGAAGCACGTGGCAACAGACTAAGCTGAAAGGAGCGAGGTTTGAAAAAATGAATGACCTTCTCCATACACCTTTTTCAAGCCACAGAGAGGTATAAAAAAACAAATGGAAAGATGAAAAGCATAGAAGCAAATTTAAGAGGAAAATTCACTCTAAGTCAAATTTCTTAAATGGCCAGTGAGTATCAGCTTGGTACCAACCTATTTTGTATAGGTGATACAAAACCACATACCCAGCTATCTAAGCAGTAGTGACTAATGTCTGTGTCACATAATCTCTCTCTCAATTATCTTTTTGATTCATTTGACTAATCATGAAAGTTGAACTTTAAATAACAATCTAAATGAAGAAGCTTACACAATCTGCATTTGTCATGGGTGCTCTCCTCTATGCTTTTACAGCAGAGGACTCTGAAGAAAAGAAGAAAACATTTTAAAAGGTAGAAAGAGGGAGGAGGAAAGGAAAGGAAAAAAGGAATTAGGAAGCAAGGATGATGTCAGCTAGTAAAGTCAGAAGAAAGGATTCATCTGTAGCACATTGCTAAAAATCATCCGAGAAGCAGAGGGTTACACGTATAACCAGTTTATTCAGCCACTGTTGCCAGCAGTAACTACTTCAAATGAGTCATTGCTGAAACTGAAAATCTATTTGTTGCAGGAATTCATGAATAAATCAAAAATTTTCTTCCCCAACACTGTTACATGCATTTTCCTGAAGAGTTGTTGCAAATTCAGGTAGAAAAGTGAACCAAAAAGGTAGCTAAAATAGCCTCATCAAAGAAGATGATATTTAGGAGAAAGCAACACAGATCTGAAATCAACCTCCTGCTTATATGTCATCATCAGAAGATGAAGTTGCCAATAAGTTCCCCTCTCCAAAGCAGAGGGGAAAAAGAAAGATATGGAGTTTTTGGCTGAGTGAATCTGGATGATACTTTATTTAACTTCCTTCTGATAATGTACCTCACCATCCCATTTTGAGAAAGGTGATATTAACCTGGGGGAGGGGAAAGTGTTCTGAAGTAAAATCCCTGAAAATGAGTAAAGAAAATAGTATCTTTGTATTTATTTCCTGCTTGACAATTTATCTTTTCCTTCTCATGTAAGTTGCGTTTGAAGAGTGTTTTATTAACCTGCAAAACAACAAAGCCCAGGCCCTCCTCACAGAACATGTTCTTTCTTCTCTTGTACGTACTGCAGTCTGTTTTCAAATAGACAAAAAGTTCAGAAGATCCAATACCAGAGTCCAATTTTGGTTTATTTTCTACTGTTAAGCAAAGCATAAGAGCAAATACTATTAGCTAGCCAATGTCTTGTCCTTAATTCATCATCTTATGTGTTCAAAGCAAGTATTTATTATCATAGAATAATTAGGATTGGAAAAGATCTCCAGGATCCCTGCGTCCAACCTTTAACTGAACGCCGCCACATCAACTAGACCATAGTACTCAGTGCCATGTGGAATTATTTCTTGAACACTTCCAGGAATGGTGACTACACCATCTCTCTGGGCAGCCTATTCCAATACTTCATCACCCTTATGATGAAAAAATTCTTCCTAATATCCAATCTGAACCTCCTCTGGCACAGCTTGAGGCCATTTTCTCTTGTCCTGTCACCAGTTGTGTGGGAGAGAGGTAGGCCCCCACCCTGCTACAACCTCCTTTCATTGTAGCTATAAAGTGATAAGGTCACCCCTGAGCCCCCTTTTTTCCAGGCTAAACAACTCCAGTTCCCTCATCTGCTCCTCACAGGAGCACTCCAGACCCTTCACCAGCTCCATTGCCCTTCTCTGGACATGCTCCAGAACCTCAATTTCTCTGTTAGAGTAAGGGGCCCAGAACTGGACACAGAATTCAAGGTGTGGCTTCCCCAGTGCTGAGTACAGGGGGACGATCATTTCACTGGCCTTGCTGGCTACACTATTCCTGATACAGGCCAGGATGCCATTGGCCTTCTTGGCCATCTGGGCACACTGCTGGCTCGTGTTCAGCCAGCTATCAACCAGCACCTCCAGGTCCTTTTCTGCTGGGCCACTTTCCAGCCATTCTGCCCCAAGCCTGAAGGGCTACCTGGGCTTGTGGTGGGCAAAGTGTGGCCTGACACTTGGCTTTATTGAATGTCATACCATTGGTCTTGGCCCATATATACAGCCAGTCCAGATCCCTCTGCAGAGCCTTCCTGCCTTCTAGCAGATCAGCACTCCAACCCACCTTGGTGTTGTCTGCAAACTTACTGAGGGCAACTCAATCCAAGCCATTGATCAAGATATTAAACGGGACTGGTCCCAATACTGAGCCTTGGGGAACCTCACTAGTGACCGGTCGCCAACTGGATGTGGAACCAGCCATATTCACCACCACTCTCTGGACCCAGCTGTCCAGCCAGTTTTTAACCCAGCAAAGAGTGCACCTGTCCAAGCCATGAGCTGCTGGCATTTCCAGGAGAATGTTGTGGGAGACAGTATCAAAGGTTTTACTGAAGTCCAGGTAGACAAACAGCCTTTCCATCGTTCACTAGACAGGTCACCTGGTCATAAAAGGAGATCAAGTTGGTTAGGCGGGACCTGCCTTTTCTAAATCCCTACTGGCTGGGCCTGATCCCCTGATTGTCCTGTATGTGCTGCATGGTGGCACTCAAGATGATCAGTTCCATAATGTTCCCTGGCACTGAGGTCAGGCTGACAGGACTGTAGTTTCCCAAATCCTCCTTCAGGCCCTTGTTGTAGATGGGCATCACACTGGCCAAGCTCCCGTCATCTGGAACCTCCCTGGTTAGCCAGGACTGATGATAAATGGTGGAGAACAGCTTAGAGAACTCTTCCACCATCTCCTTCAGTACCTCCAGATGGATCCCATCTAGTGCCCTGTGAGTGTCTGAGTGGGACAATAGGTCACTGACTACTTCGTCTTGGATTACAAGGAATCTATTCTGTTCTCTGGCCCTGTATGCCAGCTCAGGGGGCTGGTTGCCTTGAAAATAACTAGTCTTTCTGTTGAAGACTGAGGCAAAGAGGGCAATAAATACCTCTGCCTTTTTCTCTTTGCATCCAGTAAAGCATGGAGATTATCATTGGGCCTGTTTTTGTTGTTAATGTGTTTATAGAAATTATTTTTATTATCTTTCCGAGTGTGGCCATATTGAGTTCTAGCTGAGCTTTTGACTTTACAAACCTTTTTTCAGCATGATCTAGTGACATCCTTGTACTCTTTCTAAGTTGCCTGCCTCTTCTTCAAAGGTCGTAAACGGTCTTTTTTTCCCCTGAGTTCCAGCGAAAGCTCCCTATTCAGTCAGACTGATCTTCTCTGCTGGCTTGTCTTTTGTCACGTAGGGATGGAAGTGTTGATAGCTTTATGAAATGTTGCTGTTCCTTGGGTAAGCTGAGCTGGAGATAACTAAACTAGGACAATAAAATAGTTGTTTCATTGAAGCTGACATACCATGCAGTTCCACTCATGCACTTAACTTAAGTACTGGAATTATGAAAGTGCAGAGCTCCTAATGAAAGGCAATTTTTGCATCTTGACTCTGTGTGCAGTCTTGATAAGGTATTCTTTCAGGTTAAATATATACTTGATTATTACAAGCTTAGCTACTTGCTGTGACTTTTAAGCACATCTGAGGTAAGAGAAAATCAGATTTCTAGATCAAAACAAATCATTCCTACTCTAGGCAGAGTGAAAGTAATAGACTTGTTTAACCCTTTGAGAAGTCAGTGATGTGATATTTAGTAACTTTAGGGTTAAATTGAGCAGAAGTACTGGCTGGTCCATGTAAAGCAGAAGAATCTCCTGTCCCCCAGAATATGTGAAGGTCTTTATATTAGGAAATCCCCATTTTCAGTGCTGTGTTCATTTATTGTCACACAGTGATGCATTAGCTAAGCAAAACCTACCGTCCCAATGGCATGACTTAATTTGCAAACATTATCATGCTTTGGGAGAAGCATGGGCACAAACAGTCCTTGGCTCTTTTTACTGACATGAGGAAACTTTCATTTGTTTGGATTATCATTCCTCACACTGTTAAGCTTGCAAATATAAATTCAGTAAGAAAAAGTTAGCTCATAGCTTACTGAGCTTTCTCATCAAAACTTGGAGCTCTACATTTTGTTCAGTAGTCTGCAATTAACCCTTCTGAGTTACTTCAGATGGAGCTTGCTGAAATGCAAACAGCTTATACAGTACCAGAAGAAAAACAAAACATCAATTTAACTTGCTTTTACTATAAAGTGCATCTGTTAAATACAAGCACTGCAAGGGTCAGACTTCACTGAAAGTGAGTATTTCAGCCTTTGACTGCTAGAAATGCTTGTCTGGTTAAAAGACAGCAATCCTCAAAAACTTCTAAATAAATGCTCTTTCTGAGTTTATCTTTCCAATTTTTAGCCTGCTTCCTCTAACCCACAATGATTTGAATTTGAATTCTGAACACAAGAGATCATTCATTTGTCAAAGAATAAGACAGGCCTTAAGTTTCAAATGGGATGATCCGAAGACTAATCAGGTGTGAAATAAGCAGTACAGGAAAGTCAGTTGGAATGTTTTAATGAAGCTCCAAATGAAGTAGTTGCTTGAGATAGATGCTGTGTTGGTGCCAGTTCACATTTTTACAACTACAAACATTGCTGAAGCTGTTTCAGGAGCCAGCAGTGTTTATGGAGAAATGATCCTTGCCAGTGTGGAGCTGTATTATCAAACTTGCACTCAAGAGTGTTAAAACAGAGAATAAGTCCTCAATAAAGAGAAATCCCAGAAGTCCATCTAGAGATTTTAAATTCTTCTAACACTTCTAGAACTGCAGAGGGAAAACAAAGTCTGATCCACAGTTCTTACCAGTTAGAGAGAAAATCATATTTTATTACTGTTATATGGGTGTTTCATTTATTAGATTTGATAGAACTGTCTTAAAGTATTTTTTAATTTCAATGTATTAGTATATAATATTAGCATACTATGGTCCTTTTTGGGAAAAGGTATATTTATGATTCAATAGCAGAATGTAGAACATAAGTGGCATATGATGAACTCAGAGGACTGAGCAGAAGTGTATGAAATCATAGATATGTAAATTTTATGCTTAGTTCAGAGAATCTTTTAAGTTATTTTTCAAACAAGACTGTTTATTTTGGCTTAAAATTAAAGTGGTCATGCTATACAAACTGCTTTGTAGCTGATATGCTGAAGTACTGGAGTACTTTGCAAGCAATCTAATGTATAAGGGATTCTTAACTGGTTTTTTTCCCTCAAGTAGGAAAACTTTAGTGCTCATAAATTGTATGCCAGTTCATTTATTTGTTATTTAGTATTTTAACTGAAGTCAATTTCCTGTTTGTTTTGAATATCTTACTTTAAAAGTCGATTTTCTTTTAAGCAATTAAAAAAAAATCTCAGGGGGGGTTTCAGACTAACAGAAATTATTGAAACACAAGTATCTATTTTTCCCTCATACTTTGAATTATATCAGTAAAATTATATTGTCCCATTGTATTTTTGTTTCATTTTGTCACTCCGTTATATATTGGAAATAATTTGCTAGTTGCAGAAACCACCAGAGAGTGACTTTTGACCTCACCAGCAGTACCAAAAGAGTGGCCTGGGCCAGACACTGCCCACAAGCTTTCTCAGTGGCTTTGTGCCCCACTAGACAAATCCATCCGTCCCGTCAACCAGAGAATAGGACGGATGGTTGGCTTTGACCTGAGAATGCTCACAAGCTCTCACTCTTTCAACACAAATCTCTATTTTTAGTTCATATTTCTGTATTTTTTCCCTCTAGAATATATTCCTCCCTCTCTCCATCCACCTTTCAGGTTTTGCTTATTATTACTAGTCTTGCTAACTGTATTTTCTCTATGATATCTTCTGCATCTCAGATCTGGATTCCATGTCTTCCTCTTCCTCTCTCCCCTCTCACCTCTCTCACCTTTTGACACTTACTTTTCTAGATACTTTGCTTCATATTTGGTCCCAGTCTTCATCCCTTATTTGTCTGTGATTAGTTTTGCAGTCTCCTGCCTTAGGGCTTCCTCTCTGTGCCATTGCTCTCCCTGTCACCTGTTGCCTGTATTCCTCAAGAGACCTTTTCATATTGTTTCTCCTGTGTTGTGAATGAGTGGTTTGGCTCAGGTTAGGAATGAGATCATAGAGCAGGCCTGGGGAGGAGGTGGGGAGGAGGATATACCGCCACATTTTGGTGCTGTGTCTGTTTCTAGAATTTTGAAAAGTAGAATGATAGGTCCGGTAAGTACCGAGATCCTGTGAGATAAAACTGGGGTAGGGTTTCCCCTGCTGAGTGTTTCTTACATGCATCTTATATTTCCTGATCACTTCCTTTCCTGTCCTGTAAGGCAGTTCTTCATGTTGCCTGACAAGTATGAAGAGCTGTAAGGTTCGTACAGTTTATGGTAAGGGAGTAACCATTATTCTTCCCTTTCCCAGAGACCTGAATGGCAGTTTTTCTCCCTAAAGTCCAGCTCCTGACAAGAAATTATATGAATGCTTGATGTCACTTGCTTGAATACCAGACTACTCACATACTTTATATTAAGGCCATAATTAAACTATGCTAAAATGTAAGTTTATTCAGTATGTACCACAGTGCAATGTCACTAGTTTGTGGAGACAAAGAAGGACTTTTAAAATGTATGAAGCAAAGAAAGAGTAAACCTTTAAAAATAAAATTTCAGTCCCTAAAAATCAGTGCCCTGTAAATTTATTTGTCATTATAATATGTTTGTAGACATGTACACCGCAAGAAGACACATTTTACAATAGTATTAAGGCTTTTTTCTAAATTTCATTAATGCTCTGTGAAAATGTGTGTCATTGTGTAAAATATCATTAGATTATAGTTCTCTGTCTTTTGTAGGTAGCTATTTTGAAAGTACTGCCAGAAACACACAGCACTCCCACAAATTGCCTTTTTTAAACTAAAGAACAGCTTTACAGATTCCCTTGACACCTATTAAGTATGAGCTAATACTGCCTCCATGCCACCTACACACCATCTCAGCATCCATTCCATAGTTTTGAATGTCTGTACTTCTACATCCTACACATTTTCTGTAAAATTAAAAAAAAAAGAAAAAAAAGAAGAAGAAAGAGAAAGAACAGCTCCCTCCCATTCTTTCTCTTTCCTTCCAGGAAAAAAAAAAAAAGAAAAGGAGGCTGTAGCAGCTTTAGTAGTCATCAATGACAATTTTACTTAGTCTTTAAAAAATGTGTCATTTTGAAAAATAACATTTTAAAACCTAATGCTTTCCTAATTAAAATAACTATGACTGTAATTCACAGATGGTTTACTTTTACAGGAGTCTGAATGACATTAAAATTTCAGACTCAGATGAAAGCACTTTGTAGTCCAGAAAAAATATTGAGAAGTGAGTGTTTTAGTGGGAGAACATTTGAACCTTTTTTCCCCTAGGCAAGCAGGAAACATTTTGTGATTAAAGAAAAGACCAGAATGAAGACAGGTGGCAGCCTCAAAAACTGTTTTGATATGTGACATGTGAAATTCCAACATTTTTCAGCATTATTGCTTTCACTGAACACTGGAACTGTATAGAGAGCAGTGAGACTATCTTGTTCTCTTGGTCAGCCTTAGAGGCTCTCAGATTTAGTTCAAAGACTAAGCAACAGAGATTTCTATCTGTACTAACATAATCAAACGTGTATAGTTTCTGCCGTACATGCTTCTGTCTAGAGCTCTGCTCTCTGTAGACCAGACATATGATGTAAAAATCTATGAATAGCTTTTATCTGAATGTAAAAATGGATTTATATTGACATTTTGTATTTCTTCATTCACTTAAAAATTGTAGCAGGCTCCTACTAATAAAGTTCATAGCATAAGTGATGCCACAATAACTCCATTTATATTGTTCCTAGGGTGTAGGATGAGAGAAAAGAGCAGTAAGGCTTTGCATGTCCCCTAGAATGCTTTGTGACTTTGCAATGCCAGACACTTGTAGCTAAAACAACATAAGCTTCAGTAATTGTCTTGACCGTGATTTTGTGGCTGCACACTGCACAATAAATTCCAATTCATTGTTTAATTAAGTTACACATTTTAAATACAGCCTAAATGTGACCAACCAGTGTGTCAATAATGAGAGTAATTGAGAATGGGGCTCTTAATTTTGCCATGGGCATTGCTAGTAATAAGGGCTTTTTTAAGGTTTGAAAATGCAACTTTTCATCCCCTTTTCTACTGTCAAAGTATCATAATATTGCTGTAGTAAGGGGAGAAGCCAGCAGTCTGAGTAATAAAGGACAAAGGGCAGAAATGAGGAAAAAGTAGATGACTTGGCATAGGCCTGAGACAGGGGGAAAAAAAAGACTCCAGGGTAATGTAGAGGATTTGTGGAAAGGAAAGGTGGAGTATAAAGAGAAAATGTAATCAGTGGGGGAATATAATTTTGTTAAGTATTTGTCTCAGGCTTTGTCTGAGAGCTGCTCAGATTAAATGGTAATTATAATAACCATGTGATAATTTAATTACAGTTAACCATGTGAATAATAATTCAGTTATTTTTTACAGAAGAATTCTGTATTTAAGGTGATGTAAGCAAGAAGATGAAGAAATTAGTAGCCAAAGCTAGTAATAAGGCAGGTTCAATGTATGGCTTGATGAGATGGATGGGAAAAAACTGTTCAATGAGCAAAGGGTTAAGATAATGAGGCACATAGAGAATTTTGAAAGCTCAGGAAGAAAAGTAAAAAATTTTGTTGGAAGTCATCAGTCAAGAAAATGAAGATGAGAGTATGTCCCTAAGAGCGGCGTGTGAGTGCACAATTGGATCTCAGGGAGATTGCCTCAGATTAACCACCATGCAAAGAAAGCCTATTCCCTGTTTCTGAGTTTCTACAATGGTGAGACAAGTAAAAGGTCTTTTTTATCACCTTACTTCCACACATTTTTCTATAATTCAGAAGGGACTATTTTACTGGGAAAAGAGATACTAATGGAAAAAAAAATTAGAAAGCATTCCAGTTTTGCCATTTGAGTGCATCTTATTTTAACTAAAAGACTAACAATTGCACCATCATTGCTAGCTCAAACTTCAGGATTACAGACTTTTTAAAACATTTGATTCAAAATAGGTGTTCCCTAGAGTAGAGAGAAGGGAAGCCAAGGGACAAAAATTTGCCACAATCATTTCTGAATTTAGTTAATGGAGTTTAGACATGAAATATATGTTCTGGCTTTCTGTCGTCCAGCACTACCAGGATGTACGTCTGACAGTGTTTAGATTAAAAACAATTTGGGAGGGTGTGCAAATAACCCTCCTGATACCTGTCTCCCAGATCTAAACTAAAAAACACCAGTGAAGCAGGATGGTTCTGTGAGAAGAGAATGAGCTTGTAAGCAGGAAACAAACAAAGTTGGAATGAATTTCTGCAATTTCAGACAGACTTGTATTGATTAATCAGTAAGCCTATTTACCATAAAAAATTAAGAGTTAGGCAGAAGCTAGAATCTTCATGGGCTAGCACAGTTCTCTGTCACTGTTACTTTTGTTTCTATGAAGTGAAGGAAAGTTACTTCTACAAAATTCCTGAGGAAAAAAAATGTTTCGTATTTTCTTTTTTTCCAGTTACTTTCTGGTTTTAGAGTTGCTAGGTTGTATGTGGGTTTTAGACTTGCTAGGTTGTATGTGGTTTTTTAAGTCTATTAGAAAGGAATGCTTTTGAAGACAATACAAAAAAGAATTTTAAAGGACTGTTTCAACTTGTTCAGAAGGTATCAAAAGAAAGGTGTTTTCTTTTGGTCTAACTATCTAGATTTGTCTCTAAAGGAGTAAAAGCATCTAATGATTGTTATTTCAAGAACTAGATTAATTAAACCAAGATACTACACAACACCAGAATCAATACTTACGAGATTATTTTTCACATATGAGTCCCTCTGTCTCTGACTTTGATTCTGAAAGGAGACCCACAGCACAGCTTCAGTAAGCAAGGCTGGGAAGTAGGATTCATGATGTTACTGGATGTTAAGAATCATTGTCACTAATGACAGTGAGTTTCTCCCATCCTCCAACTTCGGTTTAAGTTCTTCCTGTTCCACAGATGGCAGCTATTTCACCATTTTCTGTTCCACATGGGTTTGTCTTGTCACCTTTCTCCATGCGCACACCCCTCTGCTTTATAAGAGTTAAACCTTATTTTCTATTATGTTGCCTAACACATTAGAATAATTAGATTCAGAATGCTTTTTTTCCCAACTTGTATTTAACTTGAAGATTGTACTGTTTGTTCTGGATGTTTTTGCAACTGAAGGGGAACTATCTGTCTGACAGCTTGTTCATCCTTTACAAATACGTCTTTTATTCAACCAAGTGATAAATGCATTTCAGTTCAAGAATTGGCATTGTACTCTTGCTAAATTGCAGATATTATTTCAACCCTTTGCTGGATTGTTAACATGCTATCTCTATTTACCTGCCGTCATTTTGGCCCTTTTTGCTGATGATTTCTGTGCTGTTTGTATTCTAGATAGGAGTCCGAAAAGTGTTTCTTAAGTACTGGCAAGCTGACCATCTCAACGATTTGTGCCTTCAGCTTCAGAAGAAAATTATAACCTGCCAAAAAGGTAACAATTACAGAACAAGTATTCCTGAGCTGTTGCTTTGTACACGGAGCAGAATATTGTAGAGGAAAGAGATTTTCTCCAGCTTGAATAGTTGCTGTATTTTATACATTTCCCTACAGATATATACAGATTTTTTGAGATTATATTAGCATTGGTGATTCTTGCACTTTCTGTCTGTCAAACATAATTTTATGACAAACTATTGAATGTAATCAAAACTTGAAGGATTTCGAATATTTTCTTTTTAAAATATGTTCAGTGATTTTTCAAGGCATTATATCACCTTTAATTTCTTTTTTCAAGTCAAATATTGTTACAGTGATACAAAATTGGAATATTTTCAAATATATCAACACTAAAAACAAAGCTAATAAGTTAGTATGTTTAGTTGTCCTTATTTTTCCCTTTTTCTTACTGCTTTCATATTTGACTGCTAGTTTTTTTATGTTTAGGCATTTTGCCCCATTTTATGCCTGCATTTTTACTAAGGTCACTGACATTTTTCGGCACATCCTTAAAAGGAGGTACTATCCGCTGCCTCCTGATTTCCTCTTAGTTATGCTCCATTTCCCATCAGAATATCAAATAACTGCTGAAAATGTGAATATTGCTTTGTTTGAAGAAGCTTCCTTCACACCATTCATTATTTACCTAATTGGCTGATGTCTGCAACAATTCCCATTTTCACTTGTTTAAAGGAAATTAAAAAGACAAAATCTTATATTTTTTTTGCCAGACATATAATATTGCAGACTTTAGAAATATAAACCTCTTTCATTTTAATTATCTGTTCCTCACTGTAAGCATGTAATGAAAAAGAGAAAACCAAGAAAAAACCTGAAGCAAGTGAAATCCATATAATAACAGTTCAGGGATGAATGTGGAGAATGACAGGTAACAGACACCGCAGTTCAGCTGAGTTTATAACTTGGGCTTGATTTTTTTAATTCAAATTACCATATTTTATTTATGCATTTTGAAAAGCATTAAGAGTTTATCCTCTTTCCTTTCCTATGGTGACTTATCAAAGAAAGGAAATATTTACCTTGCAGAATCCAATTTGCAAACAGAATGCTTCAATATAACCCTATTCCAAGATTTAAAGCATCCTCAGATATGTCCACGTTTTGCCGAAGTAAGAGAACAGATTGCCAAAGCCTGCCTGAAGAGTAAAGATAATAGGTCTTCTTGGCTCCTTACAAAATACTTTTCTTGAGTTTGCTTCTATCCTCCTTAATTAGGGTAACTTGAGAAGTCATTTTCACCAAGAGTGTATGTTGCACTTGGACATGAAAGAACCACGCAGACACCTTGTCAGGAGAGAAGCAAGGAAAGCCCCCGGGGTCAGAGACCCCGAGCTTTATTATATGTTCTTAAAAACCACCATGGATTGGAGGGAGACATTACCACCCCTCAATCACACTGGTCAAAGGAAAAGTCCATCAAACGTCTCCGCCTAGGAGAATGGAATGAAAACAATAAAGTACGGTTAGCAAAACATGGCTATGTTTACAGAAAGTGCGTGAGAAACTGTTACAGAAAATGAAAATATCGAAGAGCTGAAAACTCAGGGCAACAAGTGTATGTTTAAAGCTGTGGTTCATCTGCATGCTTTTTATGATCTGGGAAACATGAGAAAATCAGGAACTTGGATGAGTAAGCAGTAGTTAGACATCGACCTCGTGTCATTATCTCATGAAAGAAGCTGCCTTTTGCAAACAGGTGCAGTTGTAAACTTGTAGAATTAACATGCCAAAGAGTTCAGACAGATTTGGAATAGAATAGGCTACCAGTAGATTGTTCTTATGTAATCTTAAAAGTGATATCCGTATACTTTACACAGGCATAGTGATGCTTAGTGAGTAATAGTGTCAGTCCTGATGCACTTTTATCCCCTCACCCTTTACATCCAGAGGACTTTGGAAGCTAGTTCTCTCCTGATAATATATTGAATAATAGCCAAAATAGTCAATAATCACAATATAAGAAGGAAATAAATCTGTTAGAAAACATCCGAAGGAGGGCTATGAAAATGGTGAAGGGCCTTGAGGGGAAGCTGTACAAGAAGCGGCTGAAGTCACTTGGCCTGTTTAGTCTGGAGAAGAGGAGGCTGAGGGAGGACCTCCTACCAGCCTACAACTTTCTCATGAAGGGAAGTGGAGGGGTAGACACTGATCTCTTCTCACTGGTGACCACTGACAGGACCCAAGGGATCGTCATGAAACTTGGAGGGTTGTTGGGCACTGGAACAGGCTCCCCAGGGAAGTGGTCACAGCACCAAGCCTGACAGAGCTCAAAACGTGTTTGGACAACGCTCTTGGGCACATGGCGTGACTCTTGGGGTATCCTATGCAGGGCCAGGAGCTGGACTTTGACAATCCTTATGTGACCCTTCCAATTCAGGATATTCTGATTCTATGATTCTAATTTCTGTGTCAGGCTTTAAATGTAGCATCATATACCTAGATAAGGGCTTAGCTTTAAGGGGAAACAGGTCTTGCCCAGAATTACTATCAACTCATTTTACTTCAATCTAACTAGCAATCCCTTCTTCTAAATTTGGGGGAAAAAACCCAAAACAAAGCAAACCAGATAAGTCCTTTCTGGTATCCTGAAATTTATCTTACACAAGCAAAGAAAGGGGTCAAACTAAAGTGAAAGCATGTGTAGAAACACTTTTACTTAAAAATGTATCTGTGAGTTTAGAGACTTTGTCGTATTTTTTTCACAGGTATGAGAACTACATATGATGCTTTTTGACCTGAATCACTGTGAAAATTGCACCTGTAGGAAGGGCAATCATGCTGAAGTTCTTCTATCAGAGTTCATGTAGATGAGGAATTAACTTGAATACATTGTATACAGAATAGTTAATACATTTCTCACATAACCCACATCCATGGTCTACTGGAATTTTGATTATTCTAATCCTTATCCTTAGATGAACTCTAAAGAAGTAGATATTTTTCTGCCTTGTGGGTGCTAACTTCAATTATTTTAATTTGCATAAGTGAGAATTATTTTACATCTACATAAATGAGGAGCAAACTCGCAAGGCAATTATAGTACCCAGTACCCAGCAGTAGTAGATGAAACTGAGCAATAAAGGTCTAGAAGCTGACAACTTCATTTCACAACAGTTTTTAGGTAATAAAATTGTTCTGTGTTGAACCAAAACCAAAATCTTTCAAATGTTCTCATAGAGAAGGAAGTGTGGAGAAATGTCTATCATTTAACGAAAAACCTGAACTACTCAGTTTATGAAAATGTGTGCAAAGGAGGGATGTCTGTCTGCCAACCCTTCCTAATAAAACTTTGCTGAATGTTTCTTACTGATTTTGATGGAAATGCAAAATTCAGAGTAGCTGTACAGTCTCTAAATGTTACAACTAGCACTACTGGATCTCATTTTATTGGACCATTCTAGCAGGCTACTCTTAAGCTGCTCCTTCATGCCTGCTAACAATTCTATCAGAGAACTGATCTCTAAATTTCTTTATTCTAACCAACCTTGGTTGTGTACCATTTTTTTTTTTTTTTGTTCAAGTTAAAAGCACGCACATACACACAGACTCTTGTAAAAATGTTACTTTAAAATACAGATTTTTTTCCAAAGTCAGCCAGGATTTGATGCTTAACTACTTTTTGCCCTGCAGAAGATAGGTTTAAAGAGAATATTTTTTAGAAAAAATTGGGTTTTTATTATTAAGCTCTTTCAAAATTTTTATATTTGTGACTAGTGAACTCTGATAATATTCTATGCACGTGTTCATTCTTTTTGCAACAGTAACCCTTGGATTCAGGCTCAGTAATATCTTTATTATGAATACTCTCATAAAATTGTCAGCAATAACTGTACTATTAATTTCCTTTTGAAGTGAATTGGGTAAGTGCATTAATGTTTCAGGGTTTAAAGAAGTCAGATTGTATGGAATGTAACTAAAGGCATTGATTGGTTGTGGTTATAAAAGTATAAACAGTCAAAACTGTCTATCATAAATTGTTATTGGAAAGGATTTCAAAGTATCTAAACTTGAAGGTTTTCAAACCCAGTGAATTTTGGATAGAAGCAGTATTAGTATGTTAACATTAGCCTTTCTGATATCTTGTCAGGTGGGCATTGAGCATCTCTAGAAAATAAATCTTATTTTTAGTGTCTAAAAAAGGCACTAGAAGATGATAGAAAGTACCTTACATTACCCTATGCTTTAGCAGTTTATTTTATTCAGTAACATTTTATATTCATAGAAGAATAATTGTATCTTTCTCTGTTGACATTTTTCCTTTAGATTATTTCAGCTTGGCTCTTCCTCATTTAGTGTTCTGCAGTGATCCTAAATCTGAAACTTAATTATGTTGTTCTAAATACCTAATGCATTTTAACTTTTTTATCTTGCAATCAACATTTTCGGTATCTTCCCCCAAACTCAAACAAACATCTTACACAGGCTATTGTCTGCTGACTTCACTTAGGAAACACTTTCAATTGACCAGAATGGGAGTAACCATAGGAAGCAATGATGATGTTTGACCTGGTTTTGATACATGTAAGGGGATGAAAGCCTATGGAAACCAACAATATTTCAGGCAACAGATAAATAATTCTAAAACAGGTTCTTCCCTGTGAGATACACAGCAGTGCTTTTAGATCTGGGAAGAAACATGATCTTCTGGAACTTAAAAAAAAACAAAACACCCACACAAATACAGTACATTCAGTTGGCATATTTCTTCCTTTTAAGCCAAAATGTAGGTTCAGAGACTATTGACACCACCTGTTACGGGCACATGGATTAAAATGTTTTCCAATTTATCATGGCCACACAGGTCTCTGTGCTTTGTGTTTCTGATCAACTGTACTTCAGAAAATCCAGAGTACCAGGTGGTTTTTGGGTAGGATTTGTTGTAATGAATGTACGTACGTAGGAAAGAGATACTCCTATAATACATTATAGGAGATGCACTAGAATGTTTCCCCAGCATAAAGCTGACAAAGAGTGTGAAGAAAAAGTCTAATAGATACATGAAGCTGATGCAATGTAGATGAAAACTTTTAACTGAAAAATGCAGACATGATGTGACAGATACATTTGAGAAATTTGCATTAAATTAATCTAATTGTTTTAGCTGAAAGGAAATGAGCAGTGAAAGGTCTTTAAGTCAAACAAAAAAAAAATCTTGTGTTGGTTTTGATTTGGATGGGGTATTAGGTACATTGAAACAATTAAAGCATTTTTTAAAGCTGACCAACAGTAATCATTTAATTCCTACTGCATTCAATGCGATTAATTTATCCAGGCTTTTATTTTGAAACAAACTACTTTTGACCTTTGCAGCGTAAATGCATGCTCTCACAATCTGTAGTACACATCCATGTTTCAGTTGTAATGTAATAAAAAATAACATTCAGTGAAAGTAAACATTTTGAGTTCTGATAGCTCAAATCTATGAAATTACTTTCACTACTTTGTTTTAAGCACTAGCAGCAGAAAAGGGAAAGACTTCCATTTTACTGTGTTATTTTTATGCCGTCAGATTTCTTTCCTAATTTGTACAGGATATTGACTGAACTTGGCTTGCTCATGTTTACAGCAGAACACACAGTGATATTAAGTTAATTCCCCAATTAGTCGTCTTTCATTGGTCCATATTTTCTCTTTCTGCTATGGTAGTTGTAAGAGGATTTCTAGCTCGCCAGCGCTTGCTACAGAAGATGAGCATCAAACAGCAAGAGGTCACCTCAATCAAAAGCTTCTTGCAGAACGCTGAGGATATGGGATTGAAAGCATATGATGCCTTGGTTATTCAAAATGCTTCTGACATTGCTCGGGAAAATGACCGGCTCCGCAACGAGATGAATGCTGCTTACCACAGAGAAAAGGGAGAGGCTAGAAACAGGCCAGAGGAAGGCCACAAAAGGTAAGATGAGAAGCACCTGCTGTGAAGAATCAAGGAGTCTCTTCAGTTTTTGTGAATTCCTTCTCTGCTTAGAAAACCATAGAAATTACTTGAGGGATTGCAAGAGGATTCTCAAGTATATGCTCATCCCAAATCAATATTAGGTCGTATTTTTTCCCTGTATATCAGGTAATTAAGTCTAGAAACTTAAGGAAACTACCATATCCTATTCAGGGGACACTGAGCTTAGAGTAACTTATTCAAGTCGCTGAGACACTTATTTTTTACAGAAATACTTCTAATTCTATGATAAATAGACTATAGTTTAACTTTCATCAGAGCAAGCAAGCAAAAGAAAAATTCCTCTAACTTCAAATACCAACACTGAAAAATTGCCAAGGTAGTGAAAAACAGCTAAGAAAGTTAAAATACAGTAAAGTCCAGACTAAGAAATCCTAATTTCTCACTGGACCAAGTAGATTGATTGTGAGAAGGATGCTTTTATTTAAAAACGGGCAATTTTTATTTTTTTTAATTCATATCAGAGTTTTCAGAAGTACCTATTTTACAAATCCAGCAAATGCTGGGGAGCCATTCTCTAGGAACTGAGTCCGTGATCTCTTCTGTCTTAGACAGCCGAATGGACAGAGTTAGCATTTGCAGTTAATCGGTATGTGTCAATAGAAAGAATGTGTCTATAACTTGCTGGACGTATAAATGTTTATTTTTCCGTAGGAACTTAATTTTCATCCAGAACAACTCCCTTTGCTACCGTTGCTTTTGTCAGTGACTTTTATTAAAGTGAAAATGGCAGTGCATCTGCTTAATTAGTTTCAAATATCCCAGTGATTACATATTGGAGGAAATGCCTTTGTAGGAAAGACTGTAATTAAACATTACAGTGAAAACAAATTATCCACTGAGCACCATGCTTTCATCTTTTGCTATTTCATTTACTACATGGGCAGCTGGCTATATCCTGTGCATGAATTTCAGCTCTGCTGGTGATTTGCCATGCAGAAATACAATTTAAAAAGACAAATGCTTGGGGATTTGTTTGTAGAATGGCAGTATAGACATCTTCTATCTAATACATTACTACTCTAAGTTAAAAGGGTCTCAGTGTTTCGGTTCTTGGAGGAATAAAATGTTAGAAGAATTTTTTGCTAAAAATCAGTTTGTTGGAAGCAGCTGGAAGGTTATTTCTCAATATGTATTCAAATAGCAAAAAAAAAGAAAAAATAGAAAAACTAAATTGTAATTGAAACAACTAAACATAACATCATAATAATAAAAATGATTATTAAAATTAATTGCTAATGATTAAGTTTAAACTGGAAGATATATAGATATCTGGGTCGAATTGCTCAAGCAGCCAATGTAGCTGGTTAAAAAGGTCATCTAATATTTTAAAGATTTGCATTATCTAAATAGAATTTATAGTTGTCTTTTTAGAAAATAATGATAAAGGCTCAGTATTTGCTGCCTCAGTAACTTTCTATTAAAATGGATTTCCCAGAAATTATCATTCAGATTGAAAACCCAGCTTTTGATTGTGTGTAGCAATCAAAGTGTGAACAATTCATTCAGTGAATGTCTGATCAACAATATGAGACTTCTTAAGCAAGGCTGCATTTGTGTGAAAAAGGGCCGATGTCCTGATTTATCATGGAACAGGAAATGGAAGAAAGCTAGCAGCTTGATCTGGATTTGTTTGTCAGAAGATTACTACACACATCCCCTCGACACAGCAGGGGAGTTGTGAGATTGTTTACCAAAAAGCTGTTGTTATGTTTGCATGAACAGGTTCATTGTTATTGCTTGAATAATGCATCTGGGCCTCTTTTCTGTGTTTTCAGAGCTGAAGACAAGGGTGGGAAGGTCTCTGAGGACAGCTTTGCCGGCTGTCGAACGTCTAAGCACTTTCACTCCAGCTCCGTCCCTGTCCCCATGGCAGTGGATGGCTTGGTACATTCTGCGGCGGGGTCATCCATCAGATCCCCCTCCCTGCACTCTGTTTTCAGCATGGACGATAGCAATAGCCTGCCATCACCAAGGAAACAGCCTCCTCCCAAACCAAAGAGGGATCCCAACACACGACTGAGTGCCTCGTATGAGGCTGTTAGTGCTTGCTTGTCGGCAGCTTCTAAGGAAACCGCTAATGAAGGTTAGGCATAAAGGCAGAGACAGTCGCAAATGTTACTCTGAGTTATTGATTTATTCTTTTCACTTTGATCCTTTTAAACACAGTCAAATGCCTTTGAGAGGTCCTGCTTCCTTGAAATATTTCAGTGGCAGTAAATAAAAATAGCCAATTTGTCATTTGTTCCCAAATCAGCAAATAATACTCATGTGTTCTAATTGCCTAGTTTGTCAACAACCAAAACATATTTGTAGAATTCCCTCTAGAAACAAATAATCTGTCAACATGAGCTATTCTACCCCACTGACCATTTTATTTCACCTTTTAAACTGTTAGAATATCTTGCATCACTAAAACAGAATGCTTGAATCTTGAATTTCACAGACTTTAATATGAAACTTTCTCCTACTTTTTCTTTATGCTCAGATGAATAACTTATGCATTCAGTGTTTGTTTGTTTGGGGTTTTTTTGCCATAATTTTGTTACAGTGATTTTTGTTTGGAAAGAAAGTGCTGCAAGTGTCCCAGGGCATTATGGTGTGCATAGCAGGGTTTTGAGTTCACTCATTCTATTCTCCTTTACCCTTGAAATGAATGGGTAGAAGATGAAGGAAAGGATTGCATTCGGCTTTCCTTTATAAGCCTGACTTGTCATGTTTTGTGTAAAGGATCCTCAAGGTTTATCAAGGAAGATCCTTCAGGTTGGGTTTAAAGCTCTGTATAACCTTTCCCTCGTCCTGCATACAGTGGATAGCAGCTCCCTCTCTCAAAATAATTACTGTTCTCACTTCCAGTTCATTGGGTGAAAGTCCATTTTTCTTAACCTCTTCCTTGCCCATTCAAGCTCTATGCAAGGAGACATGAACTATGCCAAACATACTTTTAAACTAGTAGGGTTTAAGGAGGTCTGTAGTCGTTTCATCTTTCTATGTCCATATCTGCGAGAGATTATTGATTTAACCAAGAAGTTCTAGCAGAGATGTTTTGAAAGAACAAGAATTTATATATGTATACATGGTCTTAACAATAATGCTTACGTATACTCACAAAGTTTTGGAGTTCTTATATGTATGAAACAAGTTTCTCTGCCATATACTCATTTTCCAAGAATGTTGTCAGTTTCCTGAGTCTTTCTCCAAAAGCAGCTGTGATTTATACCATCTAATTTTGGTCTTAAAAGACCAATCATCTAGGTATCTAGTCTCTTCACTCCATACATGCCTGGAGGCTATGAAGAGACATCTAGTTTAGTTAAATGTATACTCACTTGGGGATTTGCCCTTAGGCTGTGGGATTCCCTAAAGTTATACATTATTTCCACACCTGCAGTACAAAAGAAGAGAGGAGCATAATATCATCCTATAATTAGAGTTTTGTAGACATTACATAAAAGAGGGGTATTTCAGTTAGTGGCAATCACATATGTGTCAAAATAGCACCATACTGACTCCTAGTTAAAAGCCTGCCCCTCTCCCTTGGAGCAAAAGAGAAACAAACACGTATTTCCACATGTTACAGATCTTGCAGTGCACATTTGGATTCAAAATATACCTCCTCAGGTGTGAGTTCTCATCTTTTAGTGGCAGTAGAGATTACCAAAACATATTATATGCCCAGGTAGCAAAGGCCTGTTGTTTGGTATTTGAAAATTCTGCATTTTATTCTTAGAAGTATTTATGCTTTCTCTTGGATTCCTGTGTTTGTGACTGCTTCTCATTGTAGAACTAAATGGGTAACATTTGAGGGCTTAACGTACTAGACCAGTGTCAGAAAAAACTGACTTTAACTTGTTAATAACACAGACCTTTTTCACTTTCCTAGTACTGACCCGTCCAAGGCCACACAGTGATGACTATAGTACTATGAAAAAAATACCTCCCAGAAAACCAAAACGAAGTCCAAATACAAAACTTAGTGGCTCTTACGAAGAAATACCTGGCCAAAAGCCTGGGGATGTAAAAAAAGCAAGCACAGTAGTTAAACCAGGTGTCTATGACACTGTGACAGTACAGAGAGCAGTTTCTATTGATGGACCACAACATGGCGTGTTGAATCTCTTTATGTCACAAGAAGAGGAGGAAAATGAGCCTGTCTATATTGAAATGGTAGGGAATGCAGTGAAAAGCAGTTCTGCTGAAGCGGAGAGTCCAGAACAAGGAGAGTCTGTATATGAAGAAATGAAGTATTTTCTACCAGAAGAAGGAAGCAATGGTAATGGAATAATTCCAGTAGTGACTGGATCTCCTCCTCTGTTGTTTGAAATGAAAAACAATATTAACATTGAAGATGGAACATTGGATGGAAACAGTCAAGCAGCTTTGCTCTATAAAGACTCATGGGACATTCCAGCCCCTTTCCCTAACTTGCTCCCCCACAGACCACCACTTCTTGTATTCCCTCCAACCCCTGTCACATGTTCACCTGCTTCTGATGAATCACCTTTAACACCACTAGAGGTCAAAAAGCTTCCTGTTTTGGAAACTAACCTAAAATACCCTGTGCAGTCAGAAGGCTCAAGTCCATTATCACCCCAGTACTCCAAAGGCCAGAAAGGGGAGAATGAAAGACCAGTATCTCCAGGCTTGATTGTGTTCAGTGTTTCCACCAAAGTGACTCCTCCTTCCACACCACCTCCTCCTCTACCACCACCCCCTCCTCCTGTACCACCTCCTGTTTCCTACCGGGCTTCCACACATTTTGCATCTCCTCCGGAGACTTGTGCTAGTTTTCTGATTAATGCTGGGAAAACAGGTACAAATTCAGATCTGTCAAAAGTACCTCAGAGACCCAATCCTGCTCAGCTTGGATGCTCATCTTCTCCATTCTCCAAACTGCCTTACTCCCCAAAGGTGGCAAGAGCGGATCACAGGAAATTGAACTCAAATTCATCATCTTCATTTCCATACAGCCCTACAAACGCAAGGTCATTGACCAGTCCCCTTGATGAGTTAACTAGCTTGTTCAACTCAGGAAGGAGTGTGCTACGAAAATCTGCAGCAGGACGTAAGATCAGGGAGCCAGAAGGTAAGACAGTTCTTTGTGCATCTGTATTGTGTATATTTTATACATCAAAACTTTCTTACCTTGGAAACTGATAGAGTGGGCAAAAATACAGAATGAAAACCCTGACTGGTTGTTTTTTTTTTTAAAGAAAGGTCTGTTGTAGTCATAAGAAACACATATAGAATATACACTGCATATAAAAATTATAGGTCTTCAGGTTTTGTCTGAGATACCAACTTTTCTTTAACCAAAATGTTTGTGTGATACTAGTTTAAGTGTTCTTTTAACATTCCAGCTGTCTCAGTAAAATAAACCCAGATGTTAGATTGTGTGAAAAATAAGTTTATGTTATCAACCTATAAAAATACTTTGAATTAAATATATGGCTAGGTGGCTGGTAGATGTACTTTTACTTGAAGACTGCCTTTTAGAATTTCATCATTTCATTTCCATGAAATTCTGTATTTGGTGATACATTGTTTATTACTCCCCTAAATAAAGCTTGGACGGAGAGTCATGCAGTGAACAATATTTAAAAAGTTAAAGTAAATCCTGGTTTTGCATCTCAATAACAACACTGACTCCAGTCTTCACATTACTTTCCTGATTTAAAAAAAAGTTTCCTATTGAAAATATTCAGTACACTTTATATAGAAATTTCTCCCCGTAGTAGCATCTCCTAAACACAAAATTTTGTAAATTTAATATTTAGAGTGACAAAATCTCTAGACTGTTTTCTCTGCTTCCTCATTTCTATCTGTCCAAACAGGTTGTCTTAATCAAGAGCTGTGCGCAGCATATTCCAAATAGGCAATACAGAAACATAGAATTACCTAAGTTTGCAAAGAATGTTAAGATCATTGAGTCCAACTGAAAAACTAACACTTTCCATGATTTCGGCTATATTGTAGTTTTCCAGATGCACAGTGTCTTCCAGGTCCTCCTGTTTGTGGCCCGTGCTGCATGCAATGGCATAGATGTACTTCCATTGGCCTATTAATGAGCCACCTTTTTGGGAAGAAGCCCAAGTCATACTTTTGAAATACAAAACAAAACAGTAGAGAACGGGATGGATTCTCTTATTATTCATTGTCCTTTTTCTTAAATATATACTGCTCCATTGATTTTAGTATCATATCCTAACTTACACAGCTATACTATAACAGAAGTAGGTGTTTGTTCTTGCTCTGTATACATGTCTGTCTGCCACCCTGCCTCTCTGTTCCTAAGAACCATGGCAGCCTTCAGCCAAAATTGCTTTCAAACAAATACAGCAAGGAGCTAAAGGTCTCAGAATTAACTGAGTTTCTACAGGCTTCATGAAAGTTAACGTCTAGTTGCAGACAAGAGACATTTGGCTATCAGAGAAACTGTGATGGACAGAACCCTCGTGAGTCCTCCAGACTTTGAAAGAGCCTTAGCTGGACCTTGCTTGTTCTTGTATGATGAATTCAATCCTGTATGTTGAATGAGCTTTGAACTGAGACTTCGTCAGTTCTCAACCTCAAGAGAATGTTTTTTTCTTATGCTAAGTATATGAATTGATGACATTGGTAAAGGAGTTATTGCAGTAGTTTTGCTTGCTTTGAAAAAATTACTCAGTAACATTCACTGCCTATAAATATATGTAGAATGTTTTCTGTGGGTTTTTTGATGGTTTTGTGGTTGATTTTTTTGTTGTTTTGTTTTGTTTAGTTTAGGGTTTTTTTTAAGTTGGGAGTCTTATTTTATTATATAGGTTATACATTTTTATCTGCTAGGAAGTACCTATTGAAGTTAGTTCTTTGGATGTATCTTCTCAAGGCTCTCTCAGTGTACCTGGTGAGGAAGTGGTGTAAACCACTCCAATGAAGTAAAAAAAAATACCTTTACCTTGAAAAAAAAAGTTGCTTTGGGATGGAAGATTTTTGTAAATGCAATGATCAGCTAAATGTGACAAAGATAGAGTTCAGCTTGGGTCTCATGTGGGTTGAAGCTAATGCATTAACAGAGGCTACCATAAAAAACCTCTAAATTTACCTTTCACATGGAAAATGTACTTCTAAATATTTCATCAAGGCAGCACTAAGTATGAAAGATCAAAGTTCAAGAAAGATATATGATAAAAAACCTGAATTAATATTTTATGAGCTAGGAAGTTACTGTATACTAAGTGCAATTACATGTGAATAGTTCAATGATAAGTAGGTGGATTGAAAGTAACAAATATAGGTGAATATATGTGTGTTTTTACAATTTGCCTTTTTTATGTACTTCATGCGTTCGTCTATTTTCTAGGGTAACAGCTGGAAAAAATTTTATTTAACCTTTCATGCAAAGTAATAAGATGGCAGTCATCAGAGCTGACTCTCTACAAGTTGCATAAAACTAGAAGTTGTCATGTGTTACCTTCTGATATTTTTATCACCTATTGCCTAAAGCATGTTAAGTTCCTAGAAGACTCCTCCCTTTCTTTTTGTCATTTGTAGTATTTTATGTATCAGAGATGATATGGTGAAAAAAACCTCAATAGAATTTCCTTAAAGTTGGAGACATGGCCTAGAACAGCACTCTATAATGTTTCCTTTATTTTCATAAGTTATAACCTACCAACAATCTTAACTAAAACTCGAAAGTAAAATTGTGGGCCATTTTGAAGTCATGGAGAGTTACCTGTGGGAATCAGGGAGTTTCTGGATGGGATCATCAGCCTTGGAGATGAAAACCTCCTTGCCAATATAAGTGCAATACAGACAGATCCCCCAGCATGCTTCCCTCTCGCCTGGAGGAGTAATTTCAAGGCCTGAGAACAGTTATGTCCTTTTGTCTCCTGACCTCTTTGTGAGAAAAGCTTGTCCAGAATTACAGCAGAACACATTTGTGATTTTCTGATGTGCTGAAGAGTTATTGTGAACTGAACTGAGAACACTGTCTTTCAGAAGGGCAACAACAAAAAGAATCAAATGGCAACAACTTTCTTTACCTGGTGGTTGAGCCTGGCCTTTTTTTTTTTATACAACACTAACCCCTGCTGGTTCAAACAATGATCAGGACCAAATAGTGTGCAATTTCATGCAAAATACTTCACATGCAACAAGAGAAGTTTTTTGCTCTGCAGAGCTTATAGTTCAAATAAACAAAGGTGTAACAGGTGAGAACCTAGATAAGGTGATTTCTCCAAGGTTGAAAAGAGTTGTCATTGAAACTGCAGCTGTATTGTTACACAGGGATTTGTTTTTACTCCATATGAAACGAGATTTGAGTGCAGATAAGTGATAATACACACACACAAATCTATTCTATTCTCCATGATTTCTGGAAGTGAAAACTTTAGTTTGCAAGACAGATTGAAACTGAATCATAGTGTGCAGGGCCCCTACTCAAATAGACAAGACCTGAGATTTGAAACTAGACCTCATGAAACTGAATTCAATCCTTTAATAACAAAATGGCATTCCGTAGCAGGATATCCAAATATTTTTGACTATGCAACATACAAGGCATTCGTTATATAAGGAAGAGACAATCACATGTTTAAGCATTTCATATTAAATATTTATGAGCAAGGACAGAATTTTCTGTTCCTCACTGTGGAGGAGTGATACTCAGATTTTGCTAGGTCGTGATGTTATTTCTCTTAATTGGTACAGTTGATATTAAATTATTCCTTGCAAAGGGGAATCATTTCACCTTCAGAACAAAAGGTAGAATAAATCCTAACCAATCACCCATGCTTAGATTGGCAGAGTGAGTATTCATGTGGATTCTGACAGGGAAGGAGCAAAGGAACTATGATTTTACCTTAACTTGGCTGAATTTCTTACCATTAGTCTATTGAGAAGAAGGCACAATGTTTACTCTTCTTCCCACTTGTCGAGAAAAAATTGAATTAGATATTTAACTTCTGTGTCTGAGCAAAAGAAAATATACAAGTTTGCAACCCCACATCTAGCTGCCTAAGAAGTAAAATTAGGAAGACATTTCCTTTATGTACGTCACTAAGGTATAGGCGTCAAGTTTTGTGAAATATTGTTAGAGTTTCAGTACAAGTAAATCTGTATATTCAAGTCTATCCGTTCTTCAGTAACCTATTCCTTTCCAAACACTTTGGTTACTTGTATAGTAACAACAGCAAAGGCATGCAAACTTTAGATTGTTAACAATTTATTGTTATCAATACTGATATTGTTTGTCCAGTATCCTTGACATCCATTCGCTATGTGAATCCCTTCTATACTTACTTCCTAACTGATGTATTTTCAAGGCAGGTAGCTTCACATATCAGTGTCTTATTCCACATTCTCCATTTTAAGCACTGAAAGTCACAGGAAGATAGCTACAACTGGCAAATAATACAGATATTTAGATGTACCTTGGGACTAAAGCTGGCCAAATACTGTCTATTGAGATTGACTCAAACTTGGAGAACAACAAAATGTAATGTATAAGTAGGGAAAGTACTGTCCTGTCAAAGGCAGGTATCCCTTTGACAGCTAGTAAATAATTTTCCCTTGTCATCAGATTGAGCAAGCTATTGTGCAGCTAATGTCTCAACAGTGGATTACAAATTAAATCCCTACTTGTGTTTCTGTGATGAAATCCCAGGCCTTTACCCTCTAAGCCACTCAGCTTTTCATCTTAAGCAACTTAATAAAGATAATAATCATACCTCCATCTCCTTCCTATTCGTACAATAAAATAGATATGCTTTGTTTGTGGCAAAAGCTAACAACTTACAAACCATGAGTAATACAAAAAGCTGTGTTTTCAACTTTTATATTTTGCCTGTAAATGCTAGAGGAATGATTGTATAAGGCATTGAACTTCTATATCTTTAAAGTAAAATTCTCAAATCATTATAACTTTAGTTGATTAATCTTCACCACGCTTCTCAGAAAAAGATTAATATCTGTTTACATAATTGCCTTAATTAACAGGGAGTGAGGGTGACTTTCTGTGACTAATTTTAAGATCAGGTATCTAAACAGAGGAGAGTCATCAACCTCTGATAGAATATGTGGAGTTGGAAGGGACCTATCAGGATCATCGGGTCCCATTCCCGGCCCTTTACAGGACACTCCAAGAATCACACCATGTGCCTGAGGCTGTTTTCCAAACACTCAAAAGTGAAACAGGCTTGATGCTGTGACCACTTTCCTGCGGAGCCTGTTCCAGTGCCCAGCCACCCCCTGGGTGAAAAACCTTTTCCTGATACACAATCCCCTCCCTTGCCTGGTTGGCGATGCTGTGCCTGATGCACCCCCAGGACGGGATTGGCCCTCCTGGCTGCCAGGGCTCTGCTGGCTCATGTTCACCTTGCCATCGACCAGGACCCCCAGGTCCCTTTCCATGGCACTCCTTTGCAGCCTCTCATTCCCCAGTCTGCCCGTACATCCCAGGTTGCCCCATCCCAGGTGCAGAATACAACATTTGTTAAACTTCATAAAACTGTTGATTGTCCATCTCTCTGCAGTGCCTTCTGCCCTCAAGGGAGTCAACAGGTCTTTCCAGTTTAGTGTCATCGGCAGACTTACATATTCACTATGCACTACTTGCAACTCTCAATCTGAATGTCTTGCAGTAGGTGCAGAAAAGTGGAAGCACTTATAATAAGAGTTCAATGCAAGTCATTGCAAAAATGCCCTTTCTTGGCTAGCCATGGATGCCATATACAGAAAACTACACAGGAGCAGACAGAAGTGCTGGCAATACAGTTGCCATCCAGCCCATGCTGCGTGATTTTTCTGAGGGAATAATTGTAGTTTCTATTATTGCAGCAGAAAAATGTTAGAAGAGTCTAGAGAAAGTACACTCGATTCCTATTTTCTGAATATCTACGGACTTCTGTACAGCCTGAAAGATACCACCTTAATCTGCAGAATTCTGATCTATAAGTCTGCCATTATCTGGATAATACATCACAGAAAAGACTTGTTGTTTCAGGATAAACACCATGTATCAAGAATAATTTCAGAATCTCTGAAAACTAGTACATTTTACTGCTGAAGACTGTTCTGGTTTTCTGTTATGACTTTTTTTTCACTAAAGGATTTCTGTTTCTGGTTGACTTCACTGTTTGCTGCTACAGCCTAAAATCATGTAATATGGAGTTTGCTTTGGTTATCTGTTCCGACATGTGAAAGAGGCTTTGTGTGCGATTACCATAAACAATTTTAACCCAAAGATTATTAGAAGAACAAATCAAGTCAAATTTTCAGGTAAAAAAAAATGGGTAGTCATAAAAATTCATATTTATTTTGCATTTTAAATGTTTGTATTGAAAATACAATCAAGTCTTTAGCACTCCTCCGTTTCCAAAAGCTGTATCAGTGAAATAGAGGTTGAAAAAGACTATGCAGCCCTGGGATCACGAGGAAATATCACTACATTTTTGATTTCCATTGACCTTATACTGTAACTATCTATGGCTACTGGAAAAGGATCCTAGAGTAGGCAGTGCCTTGGTCTGACCCAGTGCAGGCTCTCTCATATTCATACCAAGTCACTGCTTAAGAGGAGGAACGCTGAGGAAAAGTAATTGCACTGACTTTTCTGTTCCTTTTACATGGTCCATTTCTGAGAACTGCAGGCATTTCTTTTAAATTAATGACCGTTTTCCATCCTTTCCACTGAGCTGGATTTACTTTGTGCCACCTTCATCCTGTCTGATACTCGAATACAGTAACTACACCACACTGGTTCAGCTTAGTGCATTTCAAACCCATAATTTTCAATAATATCCCACTTTTAATTGTGACTTGGATCATTCTGGTAGACATTTACAGGATTCTTATTTTCATAGCAATGTCTTTTCTTCAACATCTGATGTGACATCATGGTTCCAAATTCAGTAATGGTTTAGAAAACTGTCTCTTTACTAGCAGTGTTATGGGCTTTTTTAAATAGTAAAAATTTTATTTTTAATTCACGATGCAGAATCACAAATGACTTTGTTTAGGAACTGCTACATCATTAATTGTAAACCGGTTGTGAGAAATTAGCCATATCTAAGAGAAAGAAATTGATTTGTAGCGTACTTATATTCCTGATACCGAAGAAGAATATGGGTATTTGGCAGTAAATGTCATGTCACTTCATTTTACAGGAATTCCAGCATTTGAAACGTAATGAAGAATGAAATATGGACACACATTTTAGTGAAAGTCTCTAATTAAATTCTCAGCTTGAGTGAGAAATCTCTTCAGATGTTTTTAACTCCTTTACATCCATCTCAGCATTAAATTATCTTTTTCATAGAACCTCAGTAGAGAACAATAATTCCATTTCACAGAAAATGTCAAGATTGTGACATTTGTTTCGGCCTGAAATGAAAATCAAGCATTCTAAAATTCTGTGCAGAAGTAAATATTCTTTCATGTCCAGGCTTTCAAAAATGTTTGTAAAGTACTGAAATGGTCTGCCTCAAATATAGTAAAGTGCTTCTTACTGAAAATGTTAACAACTAAATGTGCTGGCTTTTTTTTGAACCTAGATAAGTTCAAGAGCAGTCATTTCAGCGTTGGTCAGGTTGACATTTAGGGGTATGACTCCACAACAACCAAAGCTGTCTTATAAACAAGCCAAGCTATTTCTAAACTTCTTGGCTCGGGTATCCAAGAGCTGTGCACTCCAGCCCCTCAGTGATGACCCAAAGTTATTGGCAGGACTCATGCAGCTCATCATGAAACTCTGAAACTCAATAGACCTGGATGCCTGGATGTGTGGATTGTGTTCCAGTTCCAGCATGGGAATTTCATGGGGCTGGATGGAGAAGCAAGAGAAGACAACTGAAAAGAGATTGATAAAAAGACTTGTTCATAAACATGAGAGTACCTTGACCCTCATGCTCTCTCCACACTGCTACACTCTGCTGTGAGAGAGTAGTAGAGTGTTTAGAAGTGGAGTACTGGAGGTAGGAGTAGCATTTAAAGCAGTTAAGGACATCTGCCTTCTTCCTGGCACCCCTACTGAATGGGAAAATACAGACGCCTAAGTTCAGTGCTCTTTTGGCTTGAGTTTTCATTCTCTTTTAAATTGAAAAGCATGAAAATTAGTATTAAACTTGGTATGGTGAAATTTTTAAAACAAAAAACATATTAAATTAGGCTTGAAATTTTACATTTCATTATTTCGCTTAGCTCTTTCCTTAGGGGCTTGTTGCAGAATGATCCTGACATACTAGTAGCATTTAGTGGCAGTTTTTAGCCACTGATTGTCTGTATTTGTGCACAGTGTGGATGTTTATCACAATTATCACACTGCGTCTGCGATAGCCGTATGTTCTTGATTTGACGTTAATGAAGGTGTCATTGACCATCACTCTGTCCTTTCAAAATGAACCTAAAAACAAGCTAAATAGATATCTACATTCAATTTTTGTCTTAGAAGCTCACTTGGAAAGCAAAATGTGAATGTTGTCTGAGAAGTTTTCCAGAACAGCTGTCTCTGTTTGGTGGGCAGTATTACAGTACAGGTGGACCAAAAATATTCCTTGGATTGTTCCTCAGGATCTTCTTAAACAATTTATCTGCTCAGTGCAGTCACTTACGCCAAGACTTCTGCATTGCAGTAAGTGCCAGAGCTGGTATGAGAGATCCTGAAAAATCTCTGTAGAAGCATTCTGAGAAAAGTAAATAGAACTGATGTGATGCTTTTGGCAGTAGCAAATCCCTGTCTGTTTGTTTTTTTGTGGGTTTGTCTGTTTATTTTTACAATATTTGAAACGGTGTTTGAGGGGGAGGAAGGTTGAGACAGTGTCTGGTCACACAATTTCTTTCAACAGCAGCTAAAGCCCAGCAGTAATGGCTGTTCTTTTACTGAGATACCACACAGAAACGTAAACAGACTTAAATGTCTGCCTTCAAGAAGAACTGCTGTATCCACACAAACTTGAAGAAAACAGTTTAAGAAAGGGAAGCTGTGTTTCTGAGCAAATTGTCTCCTCCTTTTCCAGCACACCAGCAGGTTTTTAAACACACAAATACAAAAAGTGGACTCTTTGGTCAGCCAGTCAACACACCTAGCAGTAAATAAAACTATTAACAGAGTAAAATCAACTACTTCTTTTCCATATTAGACTTGAAAAGGTGAAGAACATGGGGACATGGAGGGAATAAATGTTTCTTCTAAGGCAGGATATTATCCCAAGCAGTACTCCCCTCCTTCCTGCCCTGTGTAGTTTGTTACGGACCTCAGAAAAGCCTGCAGAGATTAGTTCCTAGAGAAGATGGGATGAATGAAATCCCCAGTCTCTG
This sequence comes from Rhagologus leucostigma, assembly GCA_013397725.1. Lineage (NCBI taxonomy): Eukaryota > Metazoa > Chordata > Aves > Passeriformes > Rhagologus > Rhagologus leucostigma. The sequence continues at coordinate 555,003 of VZTD01005732.1, read as the reverse complement.
AAACACCTACACTGACTGGAGTCTAGCTCACTTGCTGTCCTAAAAAGGTGTTCCAAGTTCTTGTTCAGATACTATCAGTCAGGAGAGATGGCAGCCTGTTCCGATATTCTTCGTCCTTTACCAGTGTTTGAGAAAGCTGTTTTCTCCACTTCAGAATGGTATTCCTTGTCTCATGTTGGGAAAAAACCTGATTCAAACAATCCAGAATCCTCCAGATGAGGAAGAAAGGCACTTATGTTATCTATCCCCCACCAGCTCTGAGTGTTTACCTGATCCAGAGATGTCCCTAACATTACTTCTTAGGAAAGAGGGAAAGGTTTTTAGCTGGTAATGATTGACACTGAAATAAATGTAAAAAAGAGCACTGTCTTTCTACCAGCACAAATCCATCAGAGAAGAAAGCAGAAGAAACCTTCTTGTTCTAGGTGTGTAGTTTCCAGAACTGTGATTTAGAAAATAATAGTTGAGCTGATGGCTGTTAAGGGCTGAACCAGACCTAGAAGTTCCCGCAGCTGCTTCAGCAATCTCCTTCTCACTACCGGCCTCCTGCTCTGAAATTTGGCTGATTGGTATCACACTAACACAAAATTCTTCAGAGGAGCTCTTTCCTCTAGCAGAGTGAGTTTTGTCACTCGATATTCTTCAAGGCCTGTGTCTCCTCTCTTTGCTTTCCAGTGTTCACGCAAAGCTTCCGTGAATGCAGCTTCCCAGACAAGAGGCCTGTTTCTGTATCTACCTGCTCCATCAAAGAGTGTGGCTTCTGGAGTAGCTTGTAACACCATCTGATAGCTCCACTTACTCAGCTGAGAGAGAAAGGATGCTGGAAATGACAGTCCAAATTTATTGCTGCTATCCTAGGAGCATCCCTATTGGGGGAGAATCCTAGACAATTGCTGCTGGAAGGGTAGGCTTTGTGAGGCGAAATAAATCAATGAATAATTATTGCCTCTGATGGCAGTGACAGCCAGCAGCACAGCTAAAAGGGTGAGACAGGCAGCACATGCTAATAGGCTGGGGGAATCCTGTCTTGACAGTTTTCAGCCTGCTCCATTTCTTTCAGCAAATAAGATGCAGCTGTTTGCCTCCAGCTCCCAGCAAAGTAAACAGTCATGTTACAGCAGGTCACGGTGTGACTTCGTGTGAGTGAACTGAACTGCTCTGAAGCAATATGCATTTATCCAGCAAAAGGACACTCAAGACAGTATGTGCTGAGGGTAGCTAGCAAATGCCACAGACAAGGAATGTCTCAACAGTAAGTCAGAGCAAAACAGGAAACACTAAGTGTAATTGAAAAAGTACAACAAAACACAGGGGTAAAAATTTGAGCCAAAGTAAAATGACCTGTTCATATTTAAATTTCCCCTTCCTTTCCTTCATCAAAAAACATCTGCAAAATTTCAGAAATCACCATATCTAATTTTTTTTCCCCTCACTTCACAACATCCACTTGGCACAGTATATATAAAAATATACAGGGTCAGCCATTAGAATTTAGTGTATTCCTGACTTTCCCAAGAAAGAGTGAGAGCACAGATCAGAAATCCCGTCTGTCTGCAATGTCTTGTCTTTCATATGCTGTTTAATAGGGTCCATTTGTTCTCTCTTATTCACATTTATAATGACAAGCTGCTTGATTTGAAATTTACATTTTGCTGGATACCAGCCATAGGTTTCAAGGAAATTGAGCTATTTAGCTTTTACATTCTATAGTAGCACAGGTACAAAAAGCTTCTCCTCCTGTACTCCATGAATTTATCTGCCAGAATTTATGTGTCTTCCTCTTTTCATAGTTGCTGATACAGAATGTATAACTGTGGATCTTGATACCTGCAACTCTGTATTGATCATTATTTACAGAAAGTCATGTTTTCCATGAATGAAGAAATAATGTTTGATTTTGTACTGAGATTGTTTCAGCTTTAGGACTGAGATACATCCTGCCTAGCATGTGACACTGAATTTCCTCAGCTGGAAACTCATCCTTAGCTCTCTGTTTAATTAAGGAAAAGAAATGTGTGCCTTGAAAGAATGGTCATGTCAAATCATACTGAGAGGAGTGCATGACTTCCATTTATACCAGAGCAGAACTAGGGAGAATCTGTTCTCCCTATACAGTCAGGATGCAACCTTTAAATGTGGTTTTAGCAGAAACTGTGCAACGGTTCAGTGCTCCACTAGCCCTATATGATTTTGAGGCAGTTTTTCTTCCATATTTTTCCTTTTTTTTCCTGAGATAAATTAATGTTGACCACTGAATTTTGAGTGTGGTAACTAGTGCTGTCAAAGTGGAAGGTTTTATCTATTTTACTACATGAGCCAGTGCCAGGGAATGTCCTTGGAATGGCAGCTCCCTCCTGTGCACAGTCAAAGTGCAGAGCAATCCCCAGCGTCATTTGGGACCTGGCAGGCTGGCTCCCTTCCAGACAGATCTGGGCAGGGTTCAGGAAAAGACATAGCCCAGGGATTATTCCCAGTAGATGATCTGGATGAAACCTCTGCTGTGGAGGGCAAGGAAAGTGTAGTAGTACCGATATGGGTCTCTTACCATTTGCCTCAGGGCCAGGGAACAGTTGTGATCACATTTGAATACCCAGGATAGACAAAGCAAGATGCCCTCTGTACTTACCCTGTATTATGAGTCCCTTGGTGTTTTGGCAGTGCTGCACGAAGCATCCAAGGTAAGCATGAATGGGATCGAAAACTGCTGAAAGCAGTGGAGCCTTCTGTTGTTATTAATGAGTTTCCAGTTAGACTGTAAATGAGCACTAAATCTTAAAAGGAGAAGTATTTGAAAAAGAATTTATGGGGACATATGTGTCCATATACATTTTGAATATACCTACATTTAAAGAAAGGAGAGCAAAACAAGGGATTTGACAGAAAAGTAAAATACAACCCTATCAGGTGAGTTACTGCTGGGCCTTTAATAATACACTGTTTTTCATATCTTGCTGCGCATAAAATCTATGATGATTCCACCTAAATGCTGATATTAGTCATTGATTTATATTTTGTCTTCAGACTTTATAAAATACGCTAAGTATATGATTTCCTTAGAAAACGAATAGTCTCTCAAAATGTTTCAGTTTTGTACTTTAATCTGTCATATGAATAGAGCTAATACTGGCTTATTTTTAATTTGGTGATAAAGCATTAGTTCAGCCTAAATACTACTTATGAAATAACTGTGGTGCTTAGGATCATACATTTTATGTTTGAGGAAAAAAAAGAGTTTTATAATAGGATATTTGGAAGTCATAGCTCAATTAAAAGAGTTTAAGTCATTTGTTTGACAAAAAAGTTCTAGGATGTAGACGTTTAGTGTATTGGTTTCTTTTAAAAGTGAGATAGTGATTTAAAAATGGGGGGAAGAAAGCCAATACATTAATTTCCATAATTTCCATACTCTGAATATTTTTTATAAAATAAGTGCAATTCTGTCCATCCTGTGCCTTATGACCTTATCTTGAGTTTTAAACTCAGTCTCTTCCAAGAGCACTAATAACGAGCTGTTATATATACATATATACATATATACATATATATATATATTATAACTGTGGATTTCATAAGCTGCCTGTTTTGCATAGTGTTCCTCTTGCACTTTTCAAGTAATGCTGATATAATTAATTGTGGATTTGTTGGAATATGGAGCTTGCTTGTAAGGAAATAACCGTTACACTTTGATTTGTCATTCTCTGATTAAAAGCACTGTACATGTGATTGTTCCCAGCTAGTAACTATGCTACAGCTGAGGGTCAAATGATGCTTTCAATCCAAACATACATACATCCTTTTAGTCCATACATCCTCATTAACTGCAAGATTAGTCAGAGCAGGACTTTACTGAGTCAGAGATATCTTTTTGGCAAATTCAGTTTACTGAAATAATAATCCGAATGCTGTTCACTTTTGCAGACTCTAGGTTTTCACTGAAAGCTTGTATTCCTCTTATAATCTTGAACTTCCACCATGCTCCTACAGCTGATACCTCTTTATAGCTAGTCTCTTGCAAGTAGGCATGGACGACTCTTCAAATAACATTTATTACCAGCTGAAAACTGTTAAAGATGTTGTTACTTTAAAAAAAAATAATATTGAAACCTGGTAAATAATCCATCCATCTAGTGAGAACAGCAGAGGACAAGTCTGAACAAAAAGCTAAGATTTATCATGTTGGTAAGATGTTCAAACGCAGGAACCATATGGGGTTTTTTCCTGTCTCCTAAAGTATTTCTGATAGTTTCAGGATGTTGATAAGGGATGAGAGAACACTGCATATTTTTATCTGCAAGGTTTGATGGCAGCAGGAGCAAGTAGACATTATTGCAGAGAAAAGTCCAGACTTCTATGTTAGGTGACTAAGAAAACATGAAAGGAAAGTGCATTTCAGACCAATACTTGACAAATAGGAATCAATAGGAATTTTAAATAGAAATATTATGATAAAATGTCAGGAGACACCTTTGTTATGGTCAGGGATATTTTGAATAGTAAGGAGGCAGGACAGAGAGGGATACCCCTGCACAAAAGATAAAAGTGAGGACCTTCTGGCATGTTCAATGAAAAAGCAAATGCAAAGTGCTGCACCTTGAAAGGTGTTACCTCCTACCATGATAGAGGGATCAGGCTGTCTAGGGAGCATCCCTGGGAAAAGGGTGGTGGGCGCCCTGGGAGCTGGGCAGGAGCTGGCAGAGAGCCTTGGCAGCAAACACAGCCAGCAGCATCCAGGGCTGTGTCAGTCATTCCTCCACCCAGCACTCCTTGTTAGACCATATCTGAGTACTGTGGCCAGTTCGTGCCTCCCAATGCAGAAAGATGCTGATAACCTGGAGCGAGTTTACTCCAGCAATCACAGAATCACAGAATTGTCAGGGTTGGAATTGAGCTTTGGAGATCACCCAGTCCAACCTCCTGCCAAAGCAGGGTCACCTACAACAGGTTACATAGGAACGTGTCCAGGTGGGTTTTGAATGTCTCCAGAGAGGGAGAGTCCATGAGCCCCCTGGGCAGCCTGTTCAGTGCTCTGCTACCCTCAACATAAAGAAGTTCTTCCTCAGAAGGTGCAAGATGAAATTTCTTGTGTTTTAGTTTATAGCCACTGCTCCTTGTCCTGTTGCTGAGCACCAGCAAAAAGAGCCTGGCCCCATCCTCTTGACACCCACCTTTGAGATATTTCTATGTATTGATGAGATCCCCTCTCAGCTCTCTCTTCTCTAGACTAAACAGGCCTGGTTCCCACAGACTCTCCTCATAAGAGACATGCTCCAAAACCCTCATCATCTTTGTGACCCTCCACTGGACCCTCTCCAGTAGCTTGTCTGTCTTGTATTGAGGAGCCCAGAACTGGACGCAGTACATGCTCAGGGCTGGAGCTTGGTCCTGTGAGCAGAGGCTGGGGCAGGGGGAGTTTTTCCAGTGTGGGGCAGAGCCGGTTTCAGGGGCACTCTCCTGATGTCTAGTTGAAGTTTGCTGATGTACGCAGTTAAACTTGTTCTATAGACACATCAATCTGCTCCACTGAGGAGCTAAAGATGCCTATATATAGGAAAATAGTTCAAGTACCTTTATATAATCCAGATTATTTTGAAATAAAATATAGGGTGCTTTCCCACGCCCAAGATCAGCTAAATACGGCACTATGAAATACATTTTTTCTGTTTAGTTTTCTGCTCAGAAACTAAAGGTGTGCATTTCTTGCAGTGATTTAATACAGCAAATGGAATAACAAATTTCTGTCTGGATAGTTGTCCCCAAAGATATGCTGCATATATTCCACTACTTATTTCTGCCAATTTAGTACGATATTCTAGCTTAATAGTAGCCATCCACAATTCTTTGTAGTATTTCATTCTGCAGATACAAAGAAGAAAAGGTACGTTTTTTTTCTGAGAGCCCTTCATGAATGCCCTGAGAAGATAGCAATATACCTATGAAACAGAAGGCTTCTGCAATTCTGCAAACAGCAATGCAAGAAAAATTCTTTCTACTTGCTCATTCTCAAATGAATTATACATGTCAGGCAAATCAATAAATCTTTCGAATATCAAGAAAAATAAGGATCCCAGCCACTTCCACAAGAAGCTTTATGTAAAAGGTGGCACAATAATTATGTAGGTGGATTATGATCTATAGTGCACTGACTATTAACATCTAAAAGTGACATTTCCTTTTCAGACATATTTAAAATGAGCTGCAAAGATGCATTTTGCAGTCAACTTGTTCATACAAAAGCTAAATCAGGCATGCTCTTATAATTGTACTGTATGCACTTTCCATCTCAGACTTTCCATCTCAGCCTCTCCCAAGTCAGCTATCGTCGGTAGAGCTGGCCTAATTTTTTCAATGCATAGAAACTTTGCCTAAAGATCCATTTTATGCAACAGTGTCACTGAAACAATCCAATCAGATCTGGCAAAAAACAATGATCAGGGAATGAGGGCAAGGAAGGGAAGGACAGAAACCAAATAAACATGGAAATGTTTTATCTGACAGTTTGAAAAGGAACTTTTTGACTTTTCAAGACAGATTTTCTTTCGACAAGGAGATGTTAAGAACAATTCAGAGTTAGATAACTGAAAGCTAAACAAAAATAGGAAAAACCTTTTCAATTAAATGAAATATTCTGAGGTAACCAGAATGGAATTACAGTTTTAAGTTCATTAATTAAGTTCTAATGTTGGTGCATTTTAAATCAGGTGGATTTTTTTTTTTTAGTTCAGGCATAAAAATGAAAAATTGACAGCACAGTCAACATTAGGCTAGAAAATCTTCCAGTTTAAGTATCTATTACCTGGAGAAAAAAAACGCATTTCCTTCCCCTTGAAAAATTTCCATGTGCTTGAGATTTATAAGAATATACCATATCTTTGGGAGAGCTAAGGATGTTATTGGAAGTATGGGTGAATGCTGTAATGTTGGTTTTAGTAGCTAGTCTTTTGGCCTCCATTGGTTCTTGCTGTCATTATGACAACCAAAATCAAAGAATAACTCTTTCAGAGCTGTCATAGAAGGAAAAAATTCATTTGAGAGTGTTACAAGAGGACATCTGCACCAGGGTCAGGCATAATAGATCATCCTCGCAGTTAAGGCCAGGTCTCAGAGGGGTGGAAAGAGTTAGGAAGACTGAAATAGAGAAAGCACCGAATTCAGGTGTCTTCCATGAATCAAACCTGGCTGTGGCAAGGAAAGAAGATGCATATATGTTCAACACACACAAAAAAACCCCGAAAATGCAAAACAAGCACGCAAAAAAAACCCACAGAAAAGAGAGAAAAATCCTTTAAAAAGTGCGTAACCTCGCCAGTGCAGCATTTCATCAGCCCTGTCACACAGGAGTGGAGTGGGGATAGCCAGGGGTACAGGTAACTGCAGTGGGGTCCCTCCTACTATCCCCACTCATCTTGTCTTCCAGCTCTGAATGTGTCCCTGGCCCCTGAACTCCAGCGGGGAGCATCACTTGGGCACAGCTGATGATGGAGCCCTGTTTCTTGTGGAGCACTGGGCTGACAAAGCCAGGCAAGCTCAGAGCCAGCTCCAGGCACTTTGCTGTGAGCTGTTCTGCTTTGCATGGATGTGCAATCAGTCAGAGGGGGAAGAAGATAAGGGCTTTGTTTTGCCCTTCTCTTTGAACAAATGTGTGTGCGTTGTACAGAGCTTTGGAACTCCTACAGGATCAGGCCTCCTCTTGATGTCTTGAAGAAATTTAACTAAAAGGCTCTGACATGAAAACCTGGCACTTTATAGGAAATGACAACTGATGGCTGGAGAGCCCCAAGGCTGGGTAAACAATGGCCACGGGGGGGATCTGCTGGGAGGAATATTGCTACTGTGGTTTAATCTCAAAAGCCATTTTTTTTCTTGTGGGAGGTGGTAAAAGAAAAAGATGAGATCACATTATATCTGTTGCTAGTATCAGTGCAATGATGAAAGGCATTTCAGTGATGACAGTGGTATGTAAAGTCATGTGAAATAAATCTACAATAGAGGCAATACAAACACTTGGTGAATTGTATCCACTGATATTTGTGTGGAAAGAAACAATCCAAATGAAATTTTGTAATGGCTTTCACTTCCCTAAACCTTAAAAAGCTACGAGTGGAACAGTAGCAAAAAAAAAAAGAAAGAAAAAAGATAAAAAAAAAAGAAGAAAAGAAAAGAAAAACCCTGCAAAAATTACTGATTTAAACTTTCCACATTTATCACTGGACTTGTGAATTTAGTGATTAATTTGATTAATTTAATAAAGTAACTTGGTCTCTCTGTGTTAGTTTTCATCTACTTACATGTGAAAGTTGCTAGTTAATAGGAAGCTGACAATCATTTTCTGTTTCTGTCAGGTGCTGAAACTAATCTGAACTTGAGGAGCAGAGAAGATCCAAATACATCAGATTCTGGATCAGAAACGCAGGATAAAAATGCAAATAACCATGGAACTCAGTCATCTAATCCACTGTCCAGTTCTGTGACTGCTGAAAATGGAAATTCAGTATCAAATGGTAAGCAGTTTTTAATCCAAAAGCTCTTCTAACATAAAATTGCTGAAGTGTTTCTTTTGAATGAGCTTTGTAAGATATAGTCAGGCTGGAATCTTCTGAGTTGTGAAATATCTGTTTCTGGAACTGGCTTAACTTTGTATGTGTGAACTGATAAGCCCCTCTCCAGTAAAAGCTGAATGTGAAGAAAATAAAACAACCTCTGTTGAGGAATTTGTAATTACTTCAGCTCCAATTATATAAGCAGCCTAAGGCATGGAGGACTGAGATTTGAGATTCTGATCCTATAATCGATACAAATGGGACAGAAAATAGAAAATCAGGATCTCCCTTTGCTATAGGTGCCCTGCTAGTGAATGAAAAATTGCTTATCATTGCAATACAAAATAGTAAAAGAGCAGTGACAGAATATCTTTCAAGGTTCTAAAAGTGTTAATCCTAAGCAAATAATCCTTCTCCGAGTTTAGATTTTTAATAGAAGTTGCTTTTTCATTTTGTTTAATGAATATAATGTATTGCTGTTCTTTTTAAATTTATTTTTAATAGGAGGAGTAGCACCTTTCTACAGCTCTGTGCTATCAAACTGTGACTTCTCCACCACAAATCTTCCACACTTACCAGAGTTCTTAGTCTGAAAGAAAGAGCTTTTTGCCAAACACACAAAGTAATCAGAAAGCCTGAAATAACCTTTTACATTGCAATGCTGAAAGTTGTGATCCTACATCACCCAAAACAGTACCACATATACTTGCAGTGATAATGTATAGCAAACCTAATTTTGCCAAAAAAAATTGCCGAATTCAATTTACCTTTGGTAACTTGAGAATAGTTGCAGGAAAGCCCAATTCAGATGGTGTAGTTTGTACTCCAGACTGAACGCCTGATTAACTTAAGTTCTTGAATTTTGCCCCTGGCCCAGCTAAACTGATGCTTCCAACCCTGGACTGAATTAAACAAGGTCTTACTCAATGCACAGGTGTGGTATCCTAATATTTACTTAGGTGTATGTAAAGGAAAGCTCTTAGTATGTAATCAACTACTCCATTTGTCTTTCCGAACTCTACCAAGCCTCTGCTTGCCATGTCTGTGACAACGTGCTGTTGCTGTACATGGAAACTTTACTTATTTGATAAGGCCTCTTATTAAAGTGCTTTCTACAGAAAGAAACAGAAAATCATTGATAACCTGATTCTTAGCTCAAGGCTGTCCTGGACAGTCTATCCTAAAGTGTATTAACATAGTGCAAAATCAATATATTTTTCAGAACTTGCTGCTTGGCCTAGGAAAGTATTTTTATTCATTTCTGGTGATCTAGAATTATGTAAATATTTTATATTCTACCTTTTATTTGAATTAAATGAATAGCACCTACTTTTAGAAGGTACTTTGCATTAAAATTTGGATAATTTTTAATTACTTTATTTGAGATGTGTCCAAACTGAATACATGTAAATAAATTATTTGTTCAGGAAATTACTTGAAAAAAGGGGGTTGTTTTGTGTTCACAAAAAATGGGATTTTTTAGAGGGAAATTTATTTTAAGCATTTCATTTGACCAAAAACACGTGATCTTGCAAAGGGAGAATTTTTAGTTGGAGTACAGAGAATTTAATGTAGGTAAGAAAGCAATAATGGTAACTTACATATAATTTATAATACTAGCATGTGACTTGGATGTCACACCTTGCCCCTGTACATACCTAATATATCATTGCCCAGCTTCAAAAAGTCAGAATCCCACCTCAAAACAACACATAGCTCCAATTACTGAGAGAACAGGGTCAGATTCCCTCTGCAGCAAGCAGAAAAGAACTGAAATGCTGGACTCTCAAAGATTTGATCTGGCTCCTGACCTGCAAACAAGGGATTCACCTTCTTCATTGTCTATGTGTTCAGAGAGAGCCCAGATGATGTAGAAGAAGATCCATATTTATTAATATTTTACACAAGCTTTTTTCAGAGGAACAAAGAAAATTAAAAAACTGTTGTCCCTAGTTACAAAGTTGTGAGAAGGCACTGTTATAAGGGGGAAACTAAAAGGAGGATAGAGGGGTTTTAAGGGGTTTAAAGCTTTGTTTTAATTCTCAGTTTCCTACTCTGATTTTGATTGGTAATAAATAAACTCAGTTTATTTCCCTAAGTTGAGTCTGTTTTTCCCATGACAGTAACTGGTCTCTCCTGTCCTTATCTCAACCCACAAGCCTTTCATTATATTTTCTCCTCTCTGTCCAGCTGAGGAGGGGAGTGATGGAGCCGCTTGGGTGGGCACCCAGCATCCATCCAGGGTCAACCGCCACAAGCAGAGCACTATGAGGGCTGCTATGGGAAAAATTATCTCCAGCTCTGCTAGACCCAGTACACAGACCTACCATGGTGTCTGTGACACTGGTTTGTGAGGTGCTTAATAATCTCTATCATGGACTCCCTGCATTTCTGCTTCTGCCTTTGCTTCACCTCATCCCACCTTTCAGGTCCTCTGTAGTGCTATGTGAACGGTATTCCCACCGCTGCAGAAGTGATTGGGAAGCACCAGCAATGAGCCTCACTGTAGGATCACTTTGCAGAGGTGTTTGTTTCTCTTGACTACAGGAGACTACCTGGTCATTTTACACTGGATGACTGGTTTTTACACAGCTAAATTTTGGACAGCTAATTCCCACATGGAGAGTGCACAATAATTATAAGACTTACAAAAAACATGTTCTGTACTGAGGGGATGAAGTTTTGAATCCTGGACCTAATATTGCCTTGCTATGTGACACAGAGATACTAGTTTGAGAGCAGAATGCTGCAGGCATGGTTTTTGTTCCCTTTGCATTGCTTCTGCCATGAAAACGAGTCAGGGGAAGAGGAGCCAGGGATTTCTACATTGCAGGAGGAATCCCTGGCGGGTGTATAGGTAAAGTGTTATTTGCAGTCTCTTTAGTTACTATTGCTCCTTCTTGTCAACCTATCTATGCCATCCCTACATGGTAAAAAAAGAATAGTGCTGTTTCAGTAAGCATGGAAATAGCAAATATTCAGGCAAATGTGTAATTTGGGTTTTTCGTTTCTTTTTTAGTAAAACATACCAAGGTCATTTAAATCTTATTTTAAAATCAATCAGTGCATAAATCTCAGATTATAAATTAGTATTCTTCTGCTTTAGGATTACCAGAGGAAAATGAATATTCAAGACTGTCAGCCAGCACTACAGCAGGCTCATCGATTCAAAGGCACAGGGAGAGCCACACTAGTCAGGTAAATATTTCACTGATGGTCTGCCAGAACCACTAAAACAGGAAAAGATCATAGTAGGCGCATGTTGAAAGCTGTCTCTTGATTCAAATTTGGGTATTGGCATTGAAAAATGCGGGCTTCTTTTACAGGTGTCTATTGAGCTAAAGGCAATAATGAATTTACTATTAACTTTTTTTTTGCTGGAAGAATAATGATCCTGAAAGGTTCTTAGAGTCAGTTCAAAGTTTATGAAACATACTGTTGCTGGTTGTGAGGATGCTATTTTCAGGCAGGAAATGTCTCTTAACTCTGAGAGGACCAAGACGTTATCTCTCTCCAGATATTGATTCATTCATACCAGAAACACTCGCATGAACCTCATAGAATTAAATGCATAATTATATCATTCTTTTTTATATAAAAGCAATGAAGACTTTAATAATGGTCTTCACAAGTTTTGTACAAATACCAATAAGTAATAAAATCAAAATACTTATCAGTTAAAACAGCAGTAGGTACTAAGGTAATGTGAAGCTTGCATTGGTTCTCTTAAAGTTTCTAAAGAGTTAAGTAATTTAAAAATTGCAACGTAGAATTAATTTTGATGTGCATTAAGTGAACAAAAAGGGATAAACTTTTTCATAAGATATTTTCTTAATTCTTTCTTCAGCATTTTCTATCTAATGTGAACCACTTTATTTTCTAAGTAGCCAATTCTGGAATGAGGGCATTCAAAAATTTTATTATTATATTACTTCACTTAAATGGCATTAGTGTATTTTCCTGTTGTCATTATGTCTTCAATCCACTTTTCTAAAAGGGTAGTCTCAAGTCATTTTATTTATTTGAGATGACTGTAAGAAGCTTACAGTAATGCTAAATATTGTCCAAAGATGAAACAAGTTGGAGCTGAGAGGGCTTTTTTCAACAGAAACCTCTCATTAACCAATTTTAAAATTTCCAAACTATTTTACCAGAAGTAAGAGAAGTGCTTTATCACATTAGAAGCTACCTGTTGTCTGTGGGGCACAGCTGACATTAAATAACAACAAAATACTGGCACTAGCCAAGTTAAACGAATGTTTGGCCTTTGAATCTAGCAGGAACGAGATTCAACCTTCAGCATCACACTCAGTCTTAATGTAACTTTGAAAAAAATAGGTTTCAACTGAATAAATATGTGGGCAAACTAGTATAAAAGTCTTCACTTTTTGTTTTTTTACCTTACTGTCAGAAGCACGTAACTACGGTGCCTATTTTGAGTTGAAAAATTCTGCCAAGACAGCACTCAGCACTACACTTACCCCTTGAGTAAGGCTGGACAGAGCTGCCCTGGTACACATAGGAACATATCCATCTTGCACACAAGAACAAACTCTTGCCCTCACCATACCTCTCAAACTCTCAAAAATGGACTTTGACCCTATTATGAAAAAAATACTTGCAGTTCTACTGTCTCCAGATGAGTATCCTGGATGAGGATGTTTTCAGTTGTCTCTGTTACATTTTTATTACATCAACCAAGTACTTACTACGTATGAGAGTGGCCAAAGAGACCTTTCTAGCGAATGAAAAGTTCAAGTCCTTGACACTGCTCCACACAGCCTCACACAGTGAGATGCCTTTGTCCTGAAGCACCTCACAACTCTGTTGCTAATAATCTTACCTGGGTCGAGACAGTCATGTATAAATTACATCTGTGCAGTACAAAGAGTTAAATTAACTAGGTATGGGGAGCCATTGCCTTCTTCTTTTCTTTGAAAATGGAAACTGTGAAATTATTCTGCAACATTTAAATCTTTTATTTTAGAAGCGAGTTGTTAACCATTTGCAAACTTGTGTTTTTTATTTTTTCCAAAAGTACTTGCCAAAACCTGAACATAATTTCATTTAAGTATTTTGAAATGTCACTTTTCAGGAAATTTTCAGATGTTTTGCCAAAGTGTTTCACAAATTTTTAAGATAGATTCCATGCAATGTACTCAGAATTACATGCAGGGATAATCCTTAAATGCAAGCTCAGTAAGAACTGTGGCAAGTTTAGAGAAGAAACCTATAGTTCTGTGATTTTTAATACAATCCTTTAATGAATAAACATCTTCCAAAATGGTGTTGCCAAAAGAAAAAGGAAAAAGTCTTCTTCCCATAAAAAAGAAAAAAAATCTTTAAAAAATTCTATGCTCACAGGGCTGAGAATTCTTATTGTGAAAAGCATTCCTCACCACTGCCAAAGCATGGCATATATTTGAAAATTATTGGATTTAATTACTGTTGACATTTCTTAGCATGCTGCTAGTGACTCTAACAGCGTACAAGCCAATTGTGAAAGTATTTGCCAGGCTTCACTGTAGTAACCTTATCATTTAAAGTAATTCTTGCACAGCTGTATGAAGTAGGATATATTTTTTCACAGGTTTGTGAAGGTACTGATTGACTAATTGCTCTAAAGAGAAAAATGTAGGTCCTTGGATTTCCTGCCAGACACTGTCACTTCAGCTAAAGGAAACTGGTTCACTAGCTTTCAGGGGCTTCCAACATTTATGGGGTTTTTTTAATATCTCCCTGCTAGTTCCTTACTGAAGTGACAGTAAGGGTTGGTTCATTTCATTTTTGTCACAGGATCTCAAGGCTCATATACATTCAATTAAGTTTAGACATTGCGTCTGCAGTACCATCGTGTTGTCACATCAGGTGCTAATTACCTGCATCATGGCCTGACACATCCTGCACACTGCAAACCTACACACTCCAGAGATAATTCTTCAGGTCGGTACCTGTCAACATGCAGCATACAGATCAATCTTTTAGCAAAATTTTTTGAAAGTAGTTACCAAGCATAAAATATCATCCAGAAGATCATCCTCAAATGAAGTCTGCTAAAAAAAAAAAAAAAAAAAAAGGTTCACCTTTGGCCATAAATGCTAATTTTCTAGGGCAGTGTTTACATAAAGGGCAATTTTTACTGAATGAAAAAGGACAAAAATTGGAAAATTCAAATACTAAAAAAATATTTCTCATTGGAAAGTTATTGAATAAAATTCTACTTTATTCTTTTAGAAAATTATTGAAGTGTTAAAGTTTAATTTTAGTCTCACCAGAAATGAAAGAACATACATCAAAAGAAATAAGAGTCTTGTATGTCAAAAGAACAACAAACTATGGGGTTTTTAAACTAATGCCTTTTTCTTCATATTGTTTTGTGGCTGTACAGTTGGAGATTTCCAAGTGTTTTTGTCAATAGGTTGCAAAATAATATCACATAAAAACATAACGAACCTAACATCTGTTACAGGTAACAGCTGATATAGATACCCAACACTGTAACTTCATTCTCTGTTAAGATGAAAATTGAACCATGAATTTCGGGATGAAACCAGTTATTAAAAAGTTTCGTGTGCTTCAGTTTGTTCAGACAGTAGATATTCCAGAAACTATTTGCTAGCAGAGCCACACATTTTCTCTTCCCCAACCCAGCACACTAGCTTCCCTGTGTTTTGTGCTTTCCTTGTAAATGAAAACATTCTAGTCAAGGAAATATTCAAAATTGTAAACCAAAAATCTGCAGTAGAATGGTGCTGCAAGAAACAATATCCTAATCTACCCTTACATGAAAACTGTACTCGTAGCAACTATGCCTCTAACTCAGCTTCTACAGAAAGTGTTTTGGTAGCCTCTTGCTCCCCAAACAGCAGAAAACTAGGAATCTTCCTTTTCCAAACTTGATTTTAAATTACAGATTTAAAATTATTTAAATAATTATTGTTTCAAATTGCTTCAGTGATTTGTATAAACAGTTTGGCAGTTCCAAGTGTGCCTGGATCTCTAGTCTCAAGTTCTTATGCCATAATTTCCTTCCAGAGGCAAAAACCTCACCAAAATAAAAGAGATTCTTCTTCTGGTCATTTTTACCATAATCTTGCTTAGGTAGAAAATTCTGATATGACTAAGAGTCATTTCTATTCAGTCACACTCCAGGAAGTGATCCCAAAGCTTACTGGATACTCCACAAACATTGAAATTTCTTAGCAGGGTCTAAAAACCAAAACCTCCTCTAAAATAAAAAAGCTATATAAAATATTGCTCCTATGCTCTTTTTCTTTCACACAAAGTATTTCCCAGTTCCTTAATCAGTCCAGTGGGCTCTCTCTAGACTGTTTTTAGTGATTCCTCTGTTCTCAACAGCTGCTATGAGTGTCTATGTTTAAAAGACAGAGAATAAAGACCATTGAAATATAAATTTTTTGGAATGTCAGCAACAGCAGCAAGATGAAATAGAGTCAATAAAACCAAGTCTCTGTATTTGTACCTCACACAAAAGCTAAGTGGCCCTGTCTTTTTTTCACAGATCCAGGACTGTGGGGTTTTTTGGGGGTTTTGAGTTTGGTTTTTTTTCAATGATATTTTAAATTTGTTATTACCATTCACTATGAAGTGGGAAGTGGTGTGAGAAAGATATAGTGGAATGAAGAAAAGCAGGCCAGCTAAAAGATTCCTTTTTTTCTTATGTGGGCAGCAAAAAGCAGCATGGTCTATCTGTAACAGGATGAGATGGACAACCTGCAGGTAATGAACAGATGGGAAGTGAGGGACAGATTAAAGACTAGAGTGATAACAAGCATGTGTGTGGGGCGGGAGTGGGGAGTAAACCAGGCACAGATAACGGATGATTTTAAGAAGTAAGTTTGGAAAAAGAATAAAAAAACTGAGAGAGAAGGTAAATAATGAAATGGAATAAGGGATTTAGAAAGAAGAAAGAGGGAAGAGCCAGAGAGAAGGAATCAAGCCAAAGAAGTGAAGAAAAAAGAAACCTAAAAGGAAGATAAGAACAGGAGGGAAAGAACCAAGAATAGAACAGAGGGTGATGCAGTAAAAAGAGAGAACTAAGGAGGAAAAAAGTGGAAAGTCTATGTGATGTTCCAGATATGATATTCATCTTCATGCACATATCAATTGGCTCTTTTATGTACCATAAAATAAAAGTAATTGTAATGATTGCCTACATTTATAGGGTTGCATTCTATGCAAGTTGGGTCATAACCATAGTCTCCTGAAGATTTGGTTGTCCCAGAAGGGTATAAAATTTTCTATTGATAGATGCAAAGCCTCTTTGTCCAGTTTAGCTTTGAATGGATAAATATTTGCTTGTTTGTAATAGGTGATGTCACGTGCATTCAGTCCTATGGTAATGCTCCCAGAACAAGACAAAAATAAACAAGCAGCTTGCCATCCTGGTAGGTTAAGTAATATCAGACATATGACATACCCTGGTGTAGGATTTTGGTTACCCACTTCTGAAATATGTTTTATCTGTTGTGTGTTCAAAGAGGTGAGATAAAAAATCATGGTTATTTTTTCACATATGGTTATATTAAAAAATCTGCAGTCTTATCTCTTCTATTTCGTTTAAACCCCATGATTCAGATTGGCAGATTACAGTAATATAGGAGCCAACATGTGACAGTGTTAAGTTGGAAATGTCTTTTCGTATTTGTCAAGTATGTATTTATTGTTTCATTACAGCTTAAGCCATAGCTCTTCTTTCATGAAATCTCATTGCTTTCAGCAGTCTCTTCCCTGAAAAAGAGCTGCATATTCATTATGGTTTCAAGGGTCTTCTTTGTTCCTACTTGATTTAATATTTGTTGCCAATCACTTCTTTTGTTGACTGTTCAAAAGTTTAAAAAAATGAATAGTCAAGAATGTGTTGCAGTGTATTGCTATCCCCCACCCATTGTCACAGTTCTAAACACTGGGACTGGGCTCTAACATTCCTTATTATTGTCTGTCATGTTTGCCTATTAGCTAGAAGTAATCTTTGATCATCTTTGAAGGAAAAAGTGACAATCAAACAAGTCTGGTGTAATAAAAAAACCACTAACACCTTTGTAAACACGTAACATCCAAAAGAAGACATAGAATGTTATATACTTACCATTGATCTGAATCAGTACATCCCCCTGCACTGTGTTTTGTTTATTGTTTTCACAGTAATGCCAAAGAATACTCTTTGTAATGTCACACACAGCAACAAAAATCAGGTCCTATAACACATTGTGGCTTTATTTTTAGAAGACTTACAATCAAAAGCACGTGCCTTATAGATTAAATAGTATGAGGTAATGCATAGTGTAAATTCATTAGTAAGTACATTATCTTGTGTTTATGTGTGAAGGGCTCCTGGAGGGCTGATGCTCCTGTGCTAAGCAGGAATATCCCAGGTCTGACTCCTGGGACCTCCATGGGCGAAAGCACAGATCATCCTCTTTGAACCAGCTGATGTCGCGGCCAGCTCCCTACACATTCCAGGTCCCTTTTCTGTCCCCAGTGCTTCATCCTCACTGCATTTGCCCCTGCTAGATGAGATTGTGGAAGAGAAGGTTACAAAACCTCCTGAGTATCCCCGTGCCCTCCCCAAGCTCTGGTGTTCGGCTAAAGGGTGTAATTATCCTTTTTGGGCTGCCACAATGACCAGTGGCTCACCTTAAAAGGCTGCTTCAAACTTGAGGTCAACAGGAGTGTTGTCCACTGACAGCACCTGTGGAGAGTGACTGCACTTCTTAGAAGTGCCTGGTGTGAGAGGGAATAAATTAGTTCCTCTGCCCTTCATTCTCTTGCTGTCACACACTGCTGCGTGTAGATAGCAGAGAGTTAGATTGCTAACAGACCATAAATTAAATGATGTTTTCCTCTAACGTGTTTGACCATAGTGTTTTTATACAACAAAGGATGATACCCAACTACAGCAAATACGAGTTGATGATTGTTTTTGTAATTGCTTTGAAAGCACTGTGGCAAATGTAGTCTCTATGCAGTCAAATAAAATATCTCGATTAATGCCATAAAAAGGCAGTGAACAATTAAGTAGCAACATGACTTAGTTTGTCAGATATTTTTTGTTAGATTAGGTGCAAAGCAGTATCAGCATTGTTATGTGAGCCATTCCAAAAACCTCTATGATAAATGATTTGTTTTCAGAACTCATCTTGAGAAAGACACAGTTGCCGTCCTGAACACATTCTTTTTCTCAGGCGTCAGAGGCAAATTAAGGGGATGCTCTGAAGGTTTTAAAGAGCCTTGTATAATCAGTTTACCTGGCGATAAATATTACCTTAGAGAAAAAAAAATTCAATATTTGTTGATGGTTGTTTGATGATGTTTTAGTCACTCTGGGAATGTGTCACTTTTTAGTTGACATCAGAAATCTAGAGTTGAAAGAAACTTAGCCAAAAAAAAAATTAAAAATTGAAAGCCGGAAGATCCAAATAAACAAAGTACAGCCCTCCTTTGAATGTATAGTCTTGTCCAACTCTATTCCCAGCTCAGGTAATCAGTGGGCCTGGCGTGTCTTGTCATATATTATCAAATATTGCCTACCTTGTGCTAATATTTTCTACCAGATTACAAATTACAGTTGTACTCAGGATTTGTGTGCTAATTTTATTTTGCAAGATCTATTATCTTTGATTGCTGAGATACTTCCAGTCTGTATGGAAGATGACTAACATAATTCATTGATAAATTTGTGATATAACTATTGATATATTTTTGATAATACTGATACAACTACTTCGCTGAGAGAAAGATACAAAAGTATGGAAGACAGGTCCAGCTTTTGTGACTAAAATGTATTACTTCAAAAAATAATAATTAAAAAAAAATCACCCCAAACCAAACAACCACCTCCCTCTCCCTCAAATCAAACAAAAAAACAAACAAAGAAAAACCTAATAAACAAAAACAAAAACAATCTACGGGAGACCACAACAATGTGGCAGAAAATCAGACAACTTCCACCAGAAATAGAATTGCAGTTAGATGAAGAATGTAAAGTATCCAGCCTGAGGCACAGTAAAGGTATGTGTAGCCCAAGATTCTCTTTCTGATAAAAACAAGAAGGCTCTGCTATGCCAGCTAAAGACAGAGGTATGAGATGTCCCTTTTACAAGTATGATCTCTCAGTTTCTAGTGGTCTGTGAGGAAGGGCTTCCAGACGCAGAGTTCATTTTGTAGGTAGTAATCCTTAGCACATTTTTCTTTTATTAATTCTTCTGTAAAATCTTATCAGAAAGTTTTAAGGCAAACAGTGGAATTAATTTTTTAGGATGAAGTTTGAGAGCTTTCCAAATGCCATGTGATAGCAGAGGGCTAGACTGGTCAATCAAAGTTACCTGTGTCTGCGTGATCCTTGACACGAGAATATCCCGCTTCCAGCGTCATTCCACAACTGATGTTTGGAAGAAAAACTGAATCTGTCTCTTGAAAAAAAATCCAACAAAGAGCTGTAAATCGCTTGTCAGAAGGGAAAACATTTCTAACTGAATCACATGGCAGTGCATTTTTGTTCATAAATGTAGTCCCTTTTAAATTTTATTTTAAATCCAAAGTTACTTTTAAGATTATCCCAAATTTTTATAGTTCAGCCAAGTTATTACTTCCTTTGGTATGTCATCCATATAACAACATCTGTTCTAGAAGAAGTTTCTTCTTTGCTGTAATACAAAATTTTAACTGAGAGAGATATTTTCCTGTTTAGAAAAAAGCAAATGCAATGTATTTTCAGTTATGGATGTCATTAATTTTTTGCTGGCATGCCTCCTTTCCAGAGCAATTCCAGATTTGCACCAAACAGAGCACCTGTCTTCTTTGCCATTTTCTTCTTTTCCAATAACCCATTTGACATCCGTTCAGAGCTTTATTTTTGGACATTGTAAAGTTGCTCCAACACAAAAAAAATCATCAACAGTTTAAAAGAACAATTAATTAAAATCATTTTATTGTTGTATATCACATATCAAGTTATTACATCCAGTGGGTCTTCTATTGCAAAAAAAATGCCTATCCCAGCACTCACATGACAATCCCATGAATCAGTTTGGATCCCAGTGTTACATTTGTATTTGAAGATTTTAATTGGAATTTTGAAGCATGTAAGCTCCTTTATCATAGCTGCTCTCTGCTCCCTGCTGGGATCTTACATGGCCAATGCAGGGTTCCCAATCAAACACAGATTTACATATTGATTTGATTTATGTTGAATGCTTACCTAGGCTTCTTAACACCCTCTTGGCTTACTGTGTGCTTTCCCCTTATATATTTAAACAAATATTATATTGGTAAATAACATGTAGACTGACAGATTTTTAATTTTCCTTGCTTCAGTAGTTGGTGGAAAAGCAATCCTTTCCTGTTTTCTGCTCTTTTTTTAACATAAAAAAACCCCAAACATACCTGTTGGTACCTGAAGGGTTAGGATTTTTGGAGTGGTTGCAGTGTGCCTGTTCTGTAGTTTGGAAATAAAGGTGTGACATGCATGTTTGGAAAGAGTCAATTTAGGGGCTTTTCAGATTAAAAAAAAAAATTAAACAAAAAAATTAAGCCATTAAAGTGAGTTAGAAACATTTTTGTGGGAGTTTCATCAATATATGATTGAATCATATTTTGAAGTTGAATCAAAATATATTGCTCTTGTTAATAATTGCATGCAGTAAGAATTATTTTCTGAATTACTGAATGAAGTGGTGTTTAATTAAATTAACAAGAGGTGAGAACATCCTTATCATTATTGTCCTTAAAACTGGGGATCCACAGAAGATCCACTGGGGTTTGTGAACTGCTTTTGAGGGCTGTAATAAAGTTAAATTTGAGTCACCTATTGTCTGAAATTTATTTGGCTTTCATATTTAGGTAGCCTGCGAACTGAAAGAGATTGTAAACAAGGGTTTTGTCAAGGCAGTTTCATTTCTAAAATAATTATGACAATTTATCTTCCACATTTTACATTTATTGCATAATTCACTTTAGATCCTGATCAAAGTTTAGAAAGGTAAAATCATTGCTCTTCTGAACTCAGTCTTACCAAGGATTCCATGATGCGACCTCAACTTCACTAATGGAAGAGAAAAATCAGTGATGTAATAATTAACTGTGAGCATTTACTGACAGTTACTTTAAAGCACCAACATTGATAAATCTGTTGAAGAAAACAAGTGGCATTATTTCTCCAAACAAAAAAAAGAACTAGCTACAAAATGCAAATGTCTAAGGAACACAAGTTTATATACTTTGCATGTCCTTAAATTGTGCTGTGATTTTCCATAGTGCTTATACGTCTATAGGCAGGAATCTTACTAAAATTTAAAGAAGCAACTAAAAACAGAACTGTAATAAAATGTGAAGTGCTACATTTTGTGCAAAGAAAATTATTTGTATGTTTTAAATAATAGGCAATTATCATATGTAATTAAATACTTCATTTCTGGTGAATATTAGTAAAAACAAAGCACTCCCAAATGAAAAAATTACTAGAGTATTATACACGTATTTTTAAAAGGTAAACCCTACATTTGGTCAGTGAGGGAGCAAACTGAGGTGAAATACTGAAAAGAATATACCAATAATGAATCTCTATTTGTCAGACTGTGTAATAAGCCCTTTAGTCATAGGCTGATGATTAAGGCTCTGTTGCATTTGACACACAAGCATAGAATATAAGTTCTTTGCTTCTTAATGTTACAAAACATCCTCTGTAAAGTTAAGAGTGTTTGATCTTTTAAAGCAGAATGAATTTCTTGAGATTCTAGAGCAAAATCTCTAAATAACTCAATTTTAAATGTGCCAGTTAATCATTTTATCTGGCATACTTTTTGTCACAAATTATTTAAAATATGAAACCTTCTACTTTCTATAATTAAAAACTTGCTGAATTTTTAACTTGCATATGAAATAGACTGTAATTAAAATAATTTATTGACTTACCTTATAGCAACTCATCTTGGTTCTAAGACAAAGTTGAAATCCAGCATGTCTGCTTTAGGCTGTAAAGTGAAATCTAGGCAGAATTTAGAAGACTAAATCCAGAAGGCAGTTCAGAGCCTTATCTTCCAATGACTATGCAATACTCAAATGTGTATAAGCAAAATTGTGCTCCAAGACTTTCATGACTGCCAGCATATAACCGAAGTGCTCTGCCTCCAGTGCTTTTTTGTGCACTAAAACCACAAGGGACTCTCTCTGAAGGTTTTACTTCAGCACACTAATCTGACAGCATGAAGCACAAGAATCAGAGTCCTTCTGCTCTGCACTCAGAGTCCACCCCTTGTACTTGCAATGTTCTCTCAGCATGTGGGAACTTGGTCTCTTCCTTAACCTGAAAGAACTGTGGCGGGTTAACCCTGGCTGGACACCAAGTGCCCACCAAGTGCTCTATCACTCCCCTCTACAACAGAATGGGGGGAAAAAATAAGATGGAAAAAAAAATCCATGGGTCAAGATACGGCAGTTTACTAAAGCAAAAGTGAAGGTTGTGCACATGCAAGCAGCAAAGGAAAAAGAAAATATAACAAAAATATTTTATTGTCTACTTCTGATCATCAAGCAATGTCTGGCTACTTCCTGGGAAGCAGGGATTCAGCATATGTAGACGTTGTTCTGGAAGACAAACTTTGTAAATAATGAATGCCTCCCCTTCCCCCTCCTTTTTCTTATAGGTGTGCAGACAGCATACGGTATGGAATATCCCCTTGGTCAGTTTGGGTCAGCTGGCCGAGTTGTGTCCCCTCCCAAGATGTTGCCCACCCCCAGCCTACTGGTCAGGTGGGAATGTTGGAGAGACAGCAGTGAGGCTGTGCTGGCTCTGCTCAGCAGCAGCCAAAACACTGGAGTGTTATCAGCTGCTTTCTAGTTATCAATGCAAAGAGGAAAATGGTCTTCATCGCAGCTAGGACCCAGACAGAGAAGTTGAATCCACATCTTCTAATTTCCCAATATGCTCTAACTTCTAGAGAATGATGAAAGTCCTTCCATGCATGTCATGATGGAAGTGAGTAATTTGTGTTCTGTCACCAACCAAAATCCTTGATGCCGGGAGGAGAGCACTTGCTGCTACAGCCTGAGAGTTTGGGCTGTGAAGTGAAAAGAATGAATCCTGAAACCTCCTCCCTGGGCTGCTCATTACAAATTTATTTTGTCCATCTTGCCATATTTTGCAGTGGAAAATACGGATCTGGTTTAAATCCTTCAATCCATTGCAGTTGCCAGTTAATAGCTGTGGTAACTCCACAAGCTCTTCTGTGTGTGACTTTGACACTTCAGCTTTTCTTGTTTGCTTAGTAAGAGCTCTGGATACTAAACAGAGAGATGGCATTTCCACCCAACAGCAGAGCTGTTAAATGCCAAGTATTCAAATACTATATGTTTTGTGGGTCTAGCCCAAATTCTATGTTTACCATGTCTGATTGAGCATTGACTTTGAGTAGGAAAATCCTGGTCTACAGTTGTTGCTGATACAGTTGGTTGTTTATTTAGTGTCCATTAAAAAGATCAGTAGTCTTAAAGTAATTCATTCCTACACTCATCATTCACCCTTCACAAAATACCTGCTCAGGATATAGAATAATGATCAAGAAACATAGCTTACTGCTTTACATTGACATAGCTTACTGTTTTACGTTGTGCTTCATGTAAAATTATTCAGCCAACCTTTTCTATAATGAATATGTATAATAGATCTTTAGCTTGTCACAGGTCTAATCATAAATGGAAAAGAGAAAAGATACCATGTTATTCAAATAGATCTAATTAAATTAATTGGTTCATTTAGAGCTCTGCCACTTCTTATGCATTTTCCCCCATTTCATTTCGACTGCAATTTCATCTCATGTCCTTCATGTAGGTTGTTTTCCAGCTTATTTACCAGATCATTTTCATAATGAATAAATGTTTCAGATATTTTTCCATCCCTGTTTAAGAAAGTCAAATAAAATATGTACACTTATTTGTGAACTGGATCAACTTTTGTCCACTATGCACTGGAAAATGAGCTCTACAGTGAAACCGATGACTCAATATTAATTTATGGCTTGCATAAGCAGGACTGGTATAATAAAGTTTCTTCAGTGCCTATAAGCTATAAACAGGATGCATTTGTCAATTCCTTGCCCAGGCAAAGTGTACTCACTTCTCACCCTTCCCCTATGTACCTTTATGTTCCTTGGAACAGCAGTGGCACTGTCTCTTTTCATATACTCTGTCCATCTCTCAATCTGAAAATTCTTCCAGACTTCATTAGTCATACTATCCAAACATTTGTCACCAGAGGACATCCAATTACACAGTTTCAAAATATCTATTTTTTTATAACTGTATTTATCCTCCAGTGTTCAGGCATGTCTTTGATTAATTATCTCTGAAACTCTTTCATATGAAACTCTTGCGATGACCGTCTAAAAAAGCTTGATTCTTGTGTGTTCCAACACCTCTCTGAGAAGCATGCCTAGCACAGGTTCATGAAATGTCTTAAATTTAGGTACAAATAAGGTGTCCTGATTGGGAAGACTGTATTCCAATGTATGTGTTTTCTAAAATGGATTATGCTCATAATTTAAACCCACAAAAAAACTACAGAAACTGGCCATGAGTAAGCCATGGTGACTCACAAACTATTCAGCTGTTCTATAGGATAAAGCCACCTGACCTGTCTTTCTTGATAAGTTGTTTCCAAGTGCAAACTTTTGTCTTCTAATCTTTTATAAACCACTGAAAAAAAGAGAAGGTATGTTTTGTCTCTGATATTCCTCTAGCGATATCTGTGGAACATTTCATTTTCACTTGAGTTGCTGAGTTGCGCTGATGCATTTTGTGTAAATATAAAAGCAAAGAGGTTTTTAATTTTATAGTGATATGCAACTGAGGTACTTTAATGAAGTCTTTCAAACATTTTCATTTTCCTTCTTTTTTTAAAAAAAAATCAGAACTGTAAATTGTATTTGATTATGCCGTTATTAAGACATATTATAGGTTAATGCATTTCTCTTTGAAGTATCAACCAACCAGAAATTAACCAAATTCCCTGTAGATATTCAGGCATATCCATGTAAGGGCTCATTCCTTCTCTGACAGCATGTGCAAGTGAAAGGTCTGACTTGCACAGGACACATTTGAAATAGCCGTGTAAAGGCTGGTAAGCCTCTGTACCCAGGCACTTGCAATTCCATGAAGGGACAGCAGGAGCCACAGGCAATAGTAAAGTCTTCTACCCCAGGAACCCCATTGCTTATCAGTGACAAAAATGCCCTTCATGTCACTCAGCTTTTCTTGCAACTGGAACTAATCATATGTGGGGTGTCTCATGAGCATTTAAGGGCACTGCACATCATTTCCTTTATTATAACAAACATGCAGTCATCTCTCATTATGACAGGTAGAAATGCAACCTTAAAGTGAGCCCATTGTGTGAGGTGTAGTGTGGGCAATTTAGTCATGCCATAGGTGCCTCTTACAGGTGCTCCTATGGGGTTCTTAAGAAAGAAGGTAACAGGATAAGGGTTGTGGGCTATTTGATGTTATGATGGGCTTGTTTCCTGTTTTCTAGTTACAGAATGCTCCCAAGCCAATAGATCTCAGTACCTGCTCTAGGGGCTGCTGTACTGCACAGGTGTCAAGTAAATCTTAAAGGACCATGAGATGGACTTCATCGCTTCATGGACTTGTGCTGCCATGAGGGCTTCAAACTGACTTGAACAAAATAAATAGTCACTGAGATAGAAGAGTTAAATGGAAGGGAACAGTTTCTTCCAGGTGGATTATGAATGTAGTACAGAACTGTGGTTACTTCAGAATGAATTTATAAATAGATTCAGGCCAACTGAAACTACAGTTAAAGTTGTTAATGTGTACTCTGGAGGAAGACAAGGATTGGGACCTGGTTCTAAGGATAACACCTGTCTGACATGTAGCTTTGCTGATTCTAATATGCAACAAAGGTTATGGTTTCTTGGTTATGGCTATTTGGGTACCTACATTTACAGGAAAAACCTTGCTACTCCTGCAGGAGCTGTAGGCAGTCTGTTTTGTGTGTTTCAGAGAATTGTGTTCATGTACCCTTTGATGACACAGGGGAGTTTTTCCATTTGTTTAATTTTTGGCAGTTGCTTCATACAACTTCAGACATTGTGACTTCAGGCTCTGTGACTTTCAGACATGAGATTGCAACAGGGCAATTCTAAATCACTAATGTTCTTTGTTTTCAGTGTAAAGAGTTTAAAACCCTTTTGGAGGACAAGGTTGCTTCAAATTATTAACAGGCTTATTTGATCTGTTTTCTTTATCCACCTTTATTATTATTGTTATTGTTATCATTATTTTCTTCTTACAGGTTATTCATCAGCTTAGACTTTCTGAGAATGAGAGTGTGGCTCTACAAGAGCTTCTAGATTGGAGGAGAAAGCTGTGTGAAGAGAGAGAAGACTGGCAGCAAATATTGCACAATACTGAGCAAAGAATCACAGCCCCACCTCCACCCCCTTGTAAGAAGCCGACGCTGCTGAAGAAGGTAGAAGATACCTCCTGCAACAGACTCTCTTCAGGCATATGGGATACCACCATATGATTCAGATGTGTGTTTGCAGACTGTTAGGAATGGAACCATCTAATGACTTCAATCTGCACAATCAGCAAGTTTTCTTCCCTTCACAAAACGTGCAGGGATTTTTTATAAGCACTAATTCGATAGCACAGGATGGAGGAGCTGTTTAGATCTGTCATGTGTGTGTGTACGTGTGTGTGTTTGTTCTTTCCATATATATACATGTATACATATATGTGTGCACCGGTGAGTATATATATGTATGCATGAGTATATATATATGGAGACAAACTGCACTATAAGTACTTAGTTTAAAAGTAAAAAAGAGTCACTTAGAGTTCTCCCATGGACAATGAAAAACTATGATAAGCAAATGATGATGGAGAGAAGTGACTGACAGACATTTTAGAGAGATCAGGAAAGTCTGTGTGCACACTGTACAGCTGTTTTATACAGTACAAAAATATGTTTCTTGTTCCCTAATGAATGGGTTTATTATATTACATGTATACATATATATATATTTCTTTGTAGATGTCTGTGTTCCATGGAGATTATTTACATGTTTATTTCTGGTGTTTTATAACTTCATGCAATTGGTGCTGTCGTTCTTTCTTCAAAATACAGGTAATAAATTCAGTACTTGCATTTTTCTTTCATAGTTTATCTTTAACAACATACCAAACAGTTTCAGCACTGTGGGTTTTTATTCAGAACTGGCAATATCCTTTCTAAAATCCAATCCTGAAATTCTTGCAAAGCTCCTATGTGCAGGAGTGATTTGGTGCTGTTCACAGTCACGAATTAGAGACTATTACTTCTTTTTGATGAACCTGCATTTCTGAATGTGTAAACTGTGAATTTTGCAGTTACATCTCAAATCTTATTTCATTCTGGGTTACGTAAAATAATGAGGCACTCATTTAGATTATAAGTGTGGTTTGAAATTCATATCTGATTATGCATAAGGTCAGGTGTCAGTGGAAAGATACATAATGGTAATGAGGTATGAAAACAGGTCTGTGATTTACTGTTACAAGCCCAAAGGCTTTGCAGAGATGGATATATCAAAATATTATGTCCTTATTATAGTAGCACAGTCATGCGTTTATACCTCAAATTTCATGTAATGAAATGGTTTCAGAAATTGCAGCATTCTAGTTAGTGTACATGAGTTCTGAGCAGTAATGTTAATTTATGAAAAACATGCTGCTGGGAACTTGTTAGTTATTGCTCAGAAGTCTTTGAAATACTGCTTTGCCACTAAAAGGTGCAATTTATATGTATTTAAAGGTATTCTTCTGGGGCTACTTAATTTTAAGTTCTTGGAGTGTGTAAAGCCAGTGTGGAACCCTTTTCTTGGTTGTTTGTCCCATTCCTATTGAGATCCAGGAAAAAGTGTTTCCAGTTTTGCAAGTGGATATAAAACAAAGATTTTCAAATGTAAGCTAGGTCTAAAATGGTGAGCTCACTCTTTGTTGGAAGTTGTTGGAAAAGGAAAAAATCCATAGAGGTGTAACTTTTTCCATCATGTTTGACAGAAGTTTCAAGCAGGCTGAATAGCAAAAAAGCAATCTCATGCTTGTTTGTTTGTTTATACAGGAAAGCAGCAAAACTCAAATTGTTCCCATGAGTATCATCAACCTGTAGGCAGAATTAAGCACCTTCCCTGGCTGGAGATTAGAACAGACATTTTGAGTGGACAAGGAAGGGGAGACACCAAGTTAGCTCAGAATTTTACCTTGTTACCACTGTTAACTTCACGGAAGTCCTCTATGTAAGATTTGTCATTTCTACTTCATGGAGAATGAGGAACTCTAGGCTCCAAATTGTACCTTTGACTAATGTAAATGGCCACAGATAATGACTTTATCCAGGGGGGCAGGTAACCCTTCTGAGTGAGGTTATGCAGAAAACAGCTTTCACCTGGTACATGATTATGTCAGAATGAGGCTGCCTGGAAGAACAGAGGTTTCTGTTTCTTCGCTCAGATAACCAGGGACACACAGATCCCTCTGTGAGTGTGAAATGAAATGGTTCCAGAACTGGATGCAGGAGAGCTAATTAACCTGACCTTGCAGCTATATTGCTTCCAGGATGCAGGTTGTTATCCCTACATGACACAGCATCCCTATCCATAGCCACAACAACATCTACCCAGCCAGCCTAGCAATGCTGAGCACCTCAGTGCACTGAGACGTGCAGACATGCCCTGAGGCTTATTGCTAACCCTAATGCTCACTAGCTGGCTCGGCCACTGGTAGCAGTCAATCCACAGCAGCCTGGAAGTTTAAGACGAGCTGTAAAAACTGACTGAGAAGCCAGTTTAGATCGTGCCAAAATCTCTGCTGCTGCAGTGAGCTTGCTCCCAGTCACTGAGCTATGTGTAAGGTGAGCTTGTGTATCTCCAGATGACACTGTTGACATTGCTGCACTTGGAATGCAGGAGTACCCAGAGGGGAGAAAATGCATTTGTCAAATGGAGTTTAAAATGGAAAACAGTATAAATATACATTATCCTACTTGCAGTCCTTACTAAAAGTTGTGTTAGAACTGTGAGCAGCCTCAGATGCAGGAGCTCAAATCGAGTTTTAAGGAACTTTTTTGCTACTCATTCAAAGTCCATATTGTGCCCTATTACAGCAGTATGAACAAGTGTGGAATAAGGTATGTAGATTTTCTGGCAGTTTCATCAACACAGTTACATGGGAGAAGCCAGTACACCCCTGATTCAGGCAATCTGATTCTACAGGCAATGAGCAAAGCACATTATAATCCCCTGTGCAGAAGGCCTTTGTGCTATTTTTTACAAACTTGAGGAAGACATCTATTTTCTGGGGCTGTTCTTTAAAGCTTGTCACCACAGTGCAATATGACAAACTTAGAAGACATTTTTTGTTTTGTTCTGTTTCATTTCTAATTCCAGGTTACGTAAAGGCTAACTTTTTACTTGGAAAGATTTTTCAGGATATTCCATTAAAATATAGTACTATAGGAATAAAGTATTTGCTTTAAAACATGTTTTAAATATTTCTCCAGTGGCGGTAAGACACTCTAGAGTGTGACTTATGATGTCATAATTCACACCTAGTGTGTTCATTGGTCCCTTGGCCTTTGGCCTCGTGCCTAACAATGCAGTTGGTAGGGAATTATTATACCATAATTCACACCCTACTGTGTCTTATTGCTTAAATAACCATACCCCCAGAGGTGTCTTAAAACTACCATTAAAGTTTATATTGTGTATCAAAATGTGTTTACAGGGCTGGAAAAATATACTATTGACATTTTGAAGTGTTGAGAAGTAGTTTTAGCAGAACTGTACAGTGCTTGTAAATTAATCTCCCCAGTGGAGTATGCACCAGCCAATTACAGTATTTCTTGAGTATATGAAGTCCTGTCTTTCACATTAAAAAATAGCTTAGACAAAAAAAAGCCTTATGAATTTAATATTCTAAAGGGGAAAATTAAACTCCATGGGCATGCTAATGCCCTTAATATCCAGTGAACAATCTAAAATATATTTATATTTGCAATAAAGCAATTTCAGGATGCTGGGATTATCATCAGATAATCACTCCTCCACATTGTGCCTTATTGCTTAATTTTTAATATGTGAAAAAACCGAAACGCCTAACAAATCACCTTCAGCATAAGGTAAGCAGAATCAGATACATATCACACTTTAAAAAGTTATTGGTCTTAAAGCCAAGAGAATTCTGAAACCATATTAAGCCACAATAAAAGAAAAACAACATCTATTGACATGAGAAATTTTTTAAAGCTTGTATACCTTACTTGTTACTCCTGAAATAGCACTTGGTGTTTTTTAGTTGCTGTAGTTACATTCCTATTGCAGATTTTAAGCAAAACTTTTGTTTTTAAAAACTGATCGAGATGTTCAGAGAAGTACATGCACCGATATTTTTCAAACGATCTGTGTACAGCATGAAGTGATAAGCCTTTTAAAAATTTGTATTGTTTACAAAACAATAGTATGATTGTTGAGTAAGTGAAATGCATTTACCTTTTTTTTTGCCAGTGATCCTTTTTTATTCTAAAAGGTTTAATTACTTTCGTTAATAACTTTATTATACTGGAGATCCTTTGTGTGTGGGACAAAGAATTTCATTAAATTGCTAAGAAAGTATAATAGATTGTAGCATAGTTCTAAAGTGATAGTCATAGCCATATTAATTGTAGCTTTTAATTCTGCTGTATAGTATTGGCATCCCTAGTAATCCTGTTATTCTTATCTCTATAAAGCCTGCTAATATCTGAAATGCTCTGAGGAACTTAAAGTAAGTTTTGCCATTCACTTGTTAAATAATAAATGTAACTAAACTCTGTACAAATCAGTTTTCCAGAATGGTATTAAAAATTTCATGGCTTTGTGTTTTAAATATATAATTTTTAAAAAGAAAACACCACCTGAGCATAACTATTTGACAATAGCTGAACAAAATAGAAGGAAATTCTTTTCTTCCGGTTCTGCTGTTCTCTGTATACTCAGGATTTTCCTTTTGAGAAGAAATAAATAAACCCCAGTGCTGGCTTATACTGTGGCTGTGAGAATTAGATCATTAGCAAAGACTGTCTGTCCTCCCCACTGTGGTTTGGCCTTTTCACTAACCCATGAATGTACGGTGGATCTGGTCAAATCATGCATTTTGCTGTGAAGTGTCATAGGCAAAAGTTTGGTCAAGTAATGATTTGACTTTTTGAGGATTTTTGATTTATTACAGTAAACAAAAGAACCTCATCTTGAATTAGTTACACATATTTATTTCAACCTTAAGTAGCTTGGTTCGGTTCTCATATATGAGAATAAAGTCCCCTCTTAGTACTTTCCTATTTCCTTTCCTGTCAACTTAGCTTAATTTTCAATCAGACTTTTATGATAAAAAAGAAAATGATGTTAAATGAAATTACAGCATAACCTTTATGATTAATTTTTGAAAAAAAAATCCTTTAAATATTAAATAAATATTTAAATATTAAATAGAATATTAATATTCTATTTCAGTATTTCAACATCTTTTTCACCTTTTCTGGCTGAAAGTATTTGTTGGATGCAGTCTGAATTTCCACATAATTTCAACTCGTCACAAACATACCTTTTCATAAATCCACTCTTCTCTGAAAAGACCACACTAATAGATATTTGTTTTGAGATGCAGGAGAAACGCTGAGGTCTTTTGAAGTATCAGCAGGGAAAATTTGACAAGCACAGGTATATTGCTGTCATAGCAATGTTCATGTGAGAGTTACTAGCTAATGCTTGTGCCCTCACTGTGTTTTATTTGGGCTCTAGCCCCGCCCCTTCTCAGTCTACCTCGATATGTAGTCACCTGTCTCCTGATACTCATTAGAGTACAAAAAGAAAAGTGCTGAATCTGTCATATACTCCCAGAGAAAGGGGAGAAATGTATTGCAGACTCTTTCTAATTAACGCTTAATATAAATTACGTGTATGTTTCCAAAAATGAGTATTGGAATGCAACTTTCTCCCTGTCCAAATGTGACCAAACCACTAGGCTAGAAAGCTGTGGCAATGAAATTGCCACAGCTATTAAATGACTCTTTATGCAGATATAGCTCCTCTGTCTCACAACACAGTAAAACTTGGTGGTCTGGAAATTATTTCAAAAACTAGGGGACCTGATTTTGTATCCTTTCAGGAAGACAGCTCCATGTGGTTTGTTTAAATTAAAACCATCTCTAGCTGGTTTTAGTGCAGACCCTCCCCTAAAGAGTGTTCTGAGCCTTACAAATCAGATAGACAGGCAAAGACTTGCCTAATCTGACAGGACTAAGATAGGAAAACATTCATCGGTGGATGGGTAAGTTTGGGTAACTGCTTTGGAAATTTCCAGATATCGTGACCTTCCTCATGGTTCTGACCAGTAGCCTGAATATAGATTTGGTCTAAATTCTTGCCTAATGAATCTAGTCACAATTAGTCAATGCAGTTATAAAAGTATCTTGAATAGAAATTACTCCTCTAGTCATCTAAATTTATATTTTAGTAACATGATGACTGAAAGTATTTATTCACGTCTAGCTTTTACTAACGTAGCTCCCATATCCGTAATATGAATTAAGCAGTTAGAAAAGGGAAAAAATAAAAAAAGACAATATGGAAATAAGTACATTTGAAACATATCTTCTATGTTCATGCTGAGACTGGGACTCCTTGGGCTTTAGAATTAGTAACATGCTAGACGCCATATCATCAAAGATCAAGACAATGTCCCAAAAGTAGCTCGCAAAGTTTAAAGACTTCCTTCTGCCTTCAGCTTCTGTCCTATGTAATCCCTGAGTTCTCAGCAGGCATGAGTAGTTAGCAAAGTCAGACATCATGCAGCCTGAAAAGAGTGCATCTTTTGTCTCCTGGGGGAGACAAACATCTAGACCTCAGCTTCTCTGAGGTGGGAAAGACATTCTATTTAGTTGAGAAAAGGCACAATGATGGATCCTTTATATCAAATACATCATGTAGGTGTGCTTACTTTTCTAGACAAATATAACACTCTGTAGCAGGCTTATTTGTTCAACAGAGATGTTGATTTGTAGCTGGGGAATGTGGGTCTAGTTTAAATCCATGATTTTACAAAGATCTTCAGTTAAGTTCAGGATTTGACCCCAGCTAATTTTTACGGCCCACAGGTAATTTACTTATTTCTATGTGTTTACAAGAGTCCTGCCAAACATTCAAAAAAGATCTGTATTTGCCGATTAAAAAAAGAAAAAAAAAAAGGAATGCATTTAGCTAGTATTTTATGTAAATCCCTGTATAGGAATAAAAGGCAAGATCCTGCTGAGGAGTCAGTTCCTATAAGGAAATTACACAAGACCTGCCTTTTAGGTGCCTTGTCCCTGGACAGGCAGACAGGACTAAACTGGGTTTCCATATTGGCTGTTTTAGGCTTCTAATTCCTGACTCCATCTGACTCCAAGTTTCTCGTGATGAAAGAGGCTCTTTACTCAGCGGAGAAAAGGAGAATCATAGAATTGTTTAGGTTGGAAAAGACCTCTATGACTGAGTCTGACAGTAAACTAAACACTGCCAAGTCCATCACTAAACCATGTCCCTAAATGTTGTACCTACAAGTCTTTTAAACACCTCCAATCTAAACCTCCCTGGCACAACTTGAGGCCATTTCCTCTCATCCTATCACTTGTTACTTGTGAGAAGAGACTGGCCCCCACCTCGCTACAACTTCTTTCAGGGAGTTGGAGAAGGTGATAAGGTTGGATTCTTTTACCACCAAGGCAGACTATTGAAACTTCTTGTCCCCACGGGCAAAGCTGCTTCCTGTCCAATCAGCCCCCAGCCTGTTCTGTTGCATAGGGTTTTTCCACTGGGGATCCAAAATTTTAATTTGTTTTTGAACAATGTTAATCTTCTGCCAGCCCATTCCTTCAGGCTGCCAGCATCCACTGACACATCAGCCCTGTCCTCCAGAGATTTACTGAAGCATTGACTCTTCTTCATCCTGCTGCATACACAGAATTTGTTATCTGTTATGCACAAATGTTTTGACTGTACAGCTCATTAATAAAGATACTATTTTCCCCAGTATTAATCCTGAAGGAAAGCTACTATGTGGCTGACAACTGAATTTTATGCTGTTGTAAAACACTTTGAACCCAGTGGTCCAGCCAGTTTGTTACCTAACATGAAGTCTACCTACCTGAATCATATCTCATCAGTTAGATTGTAGGCTGCTGTCATAGACAGCAACCTTGGTTCACAATAAAGTAGATAAAGAGATGGTTGAAAATAAGTTTCACGAAAGTAATCACTGGCAAACTGGCAGGAAGGAGAGATGCCACATTGGATCTCTTCTTAAGAGGCATCTGAGACCCACTTTTCCAAGTATTTGTTACTTGAATAGATGCCTGAGCAAGAAGAACTTATATAAAACTAAGGATGGCACAAAACTCAAATGAGCTTGTAAGAATGCTGGGGCAGAATTCAAAATGATGCTGCAAAACTGCCAAAGGCTCTCCCCCAGTGTGGGAATATAAGAGATGCTCATTTAGCCCTCAGTGGAGAAAAGCATGCCCACAGTCTGAGACACAACAGGGCTTCAAGACTCAAAGCTCTCCAGAGAGGCAAGGAAAAAATCAGTTTTGGAAGACCATGTCTAGGAACCGAGAATACTCTGGTGGAGTTTGGAGTTTGTGTGTTTTGTGCTGAGACAGTGATCTATGGCATGCAGCACTTGGCATGAAAAAAACTGTATTGTCATAAGTGTGGTATTGCACAGAGATACCCTTTGTGAATGTGTGTGCATGTGTCTCTTTTGCTGTCTGTAAACTTAACATGTTCTCCTTAGGTGTTACTACAAATAAAACCCTTACAGGAACACTGGGATTTTCAATTCAAGCTAGACAAAAGGCCTGCAAATTCTATTCCATTACATGTCTTCACGTGTTAGAAATGTTTTCCTTTCTCTGTACAGTCCATGATAGCTCCAAATCCTGTAATTTGGAGAGATAATACTTCCTATGTCTCCCTCTGCTTTTCATGCATGGAAATAATAGGTGGGTGAGAGTTCTGTGAGAAGACAGAGCAAGATTTAGCTCTGTTTGGGTACAATCAGAGAACATATCAAAGGTACCACTGGACAGGAAAGTAGTTTCACAAGATCATGACAGTTGAAAATTAGGAAGTAAGTGATTTTGTCTCTCTCTGTGTTGCTTTTCTTTTTTAATACATTTTTTCATACATTTAAGTTACAAACAATGACGTACTTAAATTACGGCAACGAATCTTAGAATCATAGAATTCTTTAGGCTGGAAAAGCCCTAAGAAAAAAGGTCTTCAAATTGCCAAGAGCCAAGAGTCATCTTTTTATCCAGATACTGCTATTACAAGATCCATTTTGCTTTGTTGCAGCCTTGAAATGAAGGCACATGAAGATAAGATTGAGAGCAGCCCTGAGAAGGACTTGGGGATGTTGACTGACAAGAAGCTCAACATGACCTGGCAATGTACACTCGCAGCCCAGATAGCCAACCCTGTCCTGGGCTGCATCCAAAGCAGTGTGGGCAGCAGATCAATGGAAGTGCTCCTCACCCCTTACTCTGCTCTTGTGAATCTCCACCTGCAGTGCTGCATCCAGCTCTGGAGTCCTCAGCACAGGAAGGACACGGACCTGTTGGAGTGAGTCCAGAGGAAGATGTTCAGACAGCTGGAGCTCCTCTCCTATGAGAACAGGCTGAGAGAGTTGGGCTTGTTCAGCCTGGAGAAGAGAAGGCCGTGGGGAGACCTTAGAGCACCTTCCAGTGCCTAAAGAGGACGATGAGAGAGATGGAGAAGGACTTTTACAAAGGCTGTAGTGACAGGATAAGGGGTAATGGCTTTAAACTGATAGAGGGCAGGTTTAAATGAGATATTAGGAAGATATCTACTTCGAGGGTTTTTGAGACACTGGAACAGGTTTCCCAGAGATGCCCCATCCCTGGAAGTATTCAAGGCCAGGGTGGATAGAGAATTTGTCCTCCCTTCTCTAGTGGAAGGTGTCCCTACCCATGGCAGGGGAGTCGGAACCAGATGATCTTTAAGGTCTCTTCCACACCAAACCATTGTGTGATTCTACGATACCACCTTTCAAATATGATAAGGAAAACTTCTGTAATCATTCAGCCTTCAAGGTCAATGAGATTGCTAGCTAAAGGTGAGCTGTGATAGCTCTCTAACAGGTGATGAAGCCATGAACTCATTTCCCCACAGGATTTCAAACTGCCAACAAGTTGTAGCAAAAGTACTCACTTAGTTTAAACATTGAATGTTGTCCTATATATAGAAGACAAAAGACATGCTGTTGCTTTCATAAATGTTCTTCTGAATTATAAATGGTTACTTAATAGATATGAGAATGTCTCTCACCTTTACTGAGATTAGTTGGTCTTGAAAAGGCTACTTCATTATCAGAAACAAGTGGGAACCACCATAGAAAATTTTTCCCACAGCTTTTCGGGGTCAAGTGACTTGCTCTGAGAACTCATTATGGCCTCTAATAAAAGCACAGCTCCTTGTTTCTAATTGGAGAACCTAGTTGAGACAATTCCTAATTTAAACACGTGTAAGCACATAGAGGGATATAAAACCTACAGGTTGTGACCCAAGAGCACTGGCAACTGGAAGGGGTCATTCAGACACATAGAAGTTTCTGATTGCAATCTGATCAATGATCTCCACAGTGGTGAACTTCGTGCAAAGTGTGCCCTGAAAACTTTTGTAGGCAAGATGCTTGTGGTTTTGGAAGTTTTACTTTTTCCCCTGATTACAGAGTCAGTAAAATAATCCAGTTTAAAACCTCAAATATTAACATGAAGTGAAGTGCAAATGTGAAGAGGTGTGCAATCAGGTCCAGCACAGATAAAGATTTGGTGGAAGTCATGAGTGTTTTTGCTGTAGATTGTGCAAGACATGGCTGAAAATTACTGCTGAAGGATAGTTTGGTTCTGAGAGCTAACAGGAATCCTTCTTGCTTCATAGATATGTTTATTCCATATGTTTAGCTTTACCTGCTCTTTTCAAGACAAAAAAACAGTTTAGCTACTTTTACAACTCCTGAGCAGTCAACATGTAAACAAATAGCTGTGCAATAATTTTTCTAGTCGTGCTTCATCATTCTACTTCAGCTCAGTTGGATCACTGAGAGTTTTTGAAGTGCAAATCAGGATGACTACTGATCAACAATTTATTTTCAAAAATTGAAGTCTGCATGTGTTCAGTAAGTCAGTCTCAGTGCTTGAGAAAAATACTCCTTTTATTCATCAACAACCTGATGCAAGACAACCTGTTCCCCTCATTTGACTCTCATCTCCTACCCAGGCAGAAATAGTCAGACTTCTACTGTGCTATTCCTAGTGTACAACCAGGTATGTACTAACATTTTTGAGGTACCTATTGAACATACTTAATGCTTCAGATTCTTTTACAGTATGATTCATAACTTCTGTAGCATCATTAGTAACTGTAATAAATTCACAGCTCTGTGATTGACATAAACTGTTAGTACACATTATGTTCTGAAGCATTATGATTAAAATGAAACAGTCTTTCCCAGTCATGCAGACCACTGTGCACTCATGCTCATCATATTATGAGGAATAAGTTTCAAACCTGTCATCTTGTCACTACAAAACCATATCTTCACCTTGAGTTTACTTGTGATCTTTCAGAAGAAGCTTCACTGGCACCTGAAGGGAAATGTATACTATGAAATAAGAACTGAATAATATTAACCGCAAAGTTTATTAGATGTGAAGAAATAGGCAAACAAATAAAAACAACTTGAAACATTTCTGCTTTCAAATTCTTATCACTTTTCATTCAAATTGAAATTTTTGCCTTTCAGTATCAGAATAAAATGGAATTGAAGAAACTTTTCTACTTCATTATGTGCAGCAAAAAGGATTGACAACAGAGAACTATTTTCCATCTCTCATGTGGGTATGGTCATTATTTATTGGAGGCTGTTTTGTAACACAATGACCATCTGTCAGTAAGCACTGAAAACACTCAATCATGCTGGCTGTTACTGTTAAAATGCCACAATCAGTGACTGCTGTGAGGGATTAATAGATTTTTTTTTCACTAAGAACAATTACATATTTAGAAGGCCAAATTAGCTCTCATTGAAGTTGGTATAAATCCTGAACTGCTCTGCTGGAATCCAGGTATCATCTCTAGTTTTATAGAAGGGTAGCAGATGTCAGTCTTTGACCCAGACCTTTAATGGGAGGATATTAGGGAAGGAGCTCCTTTTCAATTTTTGCTTTTTTTAAATATCTGTGGACCAGATGATAAACAAAGAAACAAACAAACAAACAAACAAAAAAAAAAAAACACAAAAAAAACCCCTTAATTTGCATAATGAAAAGAACTGAGACCATATTTTCTTCCCACATGGAAGGGGTAGCTCAGAATTATGATCTGCTATTCTGCAGAAAAGTACATATAGTTGTTGTATGAGAGGTTCCGCTCACAGTTGTTCATTAAGCTGTTTGTTTGAATGTTGCATCGCATTTCTTTGTGCACTTGGTTGGGAGAATTGATGCTCAAGTGAACTGGCAGCTGCAGTCAGACTCACAGAATTACAACTGGCTGTAATTCTGCACAAACCAGAATAATTAAACCCTCCAGGGAAAGTGTGGAATGAGATTTGTTCCAATGCAGCCATGTGATTACAAGTGCACCATTAACAATTTTTTAAATATATATAAAAGGAAGCAGTTCCCTCGGGGTGGCTTCCCCGAATGAGTGAGAAATATGGCCTATACACTGAAGGTCATATGCTACACAGGGGTGGGAAAATATTTCTTAATTGAAACCCCCTCTCTCCATATCATTTATTATGACCATGGGTTATAATTACTTAGCCTATTAAAATGCTTAACTCAGTTAATGATTTAGTTAGCAAGTATTATTTAGTAAGTATCAGACATTTCAACTGAAGGAGAAACAGGAAGGCAAAAGGAGGGAGTGATGGGGGAACTCTAGTCTTGAAAGAAATTGAGTATCTCCAAGAAGTCTTTGGAAACCCACAAATACTATTTGTTTCTCAGGCTACTGAGGAGCCTACAGATGCTCAGCATTTCCCACAGAAGGATCTGACATGTAAGGGAGCTGGTCCTTAAGGTTGCTACCCCATAAGCCTCATTCCCTTGTTGAATCCCATCTCTCATTTCCTATTTCTCTTTGGTGCCATGCTGACAAATGCTATGTGGCACCCAGACTTTTGAAACAGGCAAGCTGCATGCAAGTCTAATGCTCCCCACTGTTTCCAAAGCCTCTATCACCCCATCACAAGGTGGTCAGACCTAGCAACAGGCTGCCCAGGGAAGTGGTGGAGTCACCATCCCTGGAAGTGCTCAAGAAACAACTGGACATGTTGTAGTGCTGCAGTTTAGTTGACAAGGCTCTGTTTGGTAAGGTTGGACTCGATCTTGGAGGTCTTTTCAACCTTGATGAGTCTATGATTCTATGTGTGAGACAGTAGGCAAGGCATGAGTGTGGAAGGAACAAGAAAAGGGAATATCCTAACACACAACCTGGCAGGAAAGGCACAAGCCTGCATGTTCCTTCACTCCTTCGTTACATGCCCAGCATGGAGTGGGAGGAGGAGAAGAGAAAGAAATGAAGCTGTGTCATGTGGCCTGACAAAATCATGGTCATTATAACGACACTTGCCTGTACTCACAGGTAGATAGGTGTGAGTAGCTAGATGAACAATCACAAGCATTTACTTTGAAACTTGCTATGTCCAGATCTTCACAACTTATCAGTCCCCAGAAGCAAAGGTCTTCTGAAAGCAATTGCACCTGCCCACCCCTCTGCCCTTGTCTCGAGAAAGCATGATGGCCACTCTCCCAAAAGGCCACCAGGTGTCATTTTGCAGCTACATGCAACTACCTGTCCTTAGAGTATTAAACTTTCACAGTTTTGACCACATGCAACCTTATGAAACACTAGCATTTCATGGGCTGTGTAGATCTGGAAAAATTACTTAACTAATTTGTAAGATGAATGTATCCTTTGCCTGACTTCTTTCCCAGTTTATGAGCTTCCCATAGGCTGATGATAATTTATCCAAACCTGTGTATCACTCACAGTTGTTTGTTAGCCATTAATCTAAACAAATTACATCCTGGCAGTCAAGCTCCACAGTCAGTCATTTTTGGAAGCATGTAAATGGTTCCCTAAGTCACAAAGGATTGCTTCAATTTCCTACTCAGATGACATAAGCTTTATAAACACAAGCTTGATTAAGTTACTAGGCTTTGAGTCATAGGCTGACAAAAGTAGGAGGGTGATAAGAAGGGCAATCCCACAAGCAGAAGGCAAGGACAGGTTTCTTGGCCAGTTGCTCTCGGGTGCAACTTTCCCCTTAAACGTGGTAACAATTCAGGGAGTCCTAAGCAGCAAATTTCCAAGGGCTTGCGGTTCTGAGTATTGAGGAGAATTGTTCAAAAGTTTTGTTATCACACAGGAAAATGAGTTATGGAAATAACAGTAAATAAGCCCCAGATTTTCCAAAGAAAATATGCTGTATCTTTTCATTTACATGAATATTGCTTTCAGCTTCTTATGTGACTGATAACTACTAAAATAATATAGAGGACATTGTATTTACTGTGCTTTTGTTACATTATACATAATCTGAGGACAGTGGGGCTGATGAGCTCTCTTAGGTTAGGATGTGACACTGTATGACATTTAGCTTTTGTGATACAATGAGGTAATGTGACACGACATGAGCATATGCCATGAACCAAAGGTCAGAATAGATTCAAATAGATACACCTGCTTTCAGCCTGACCAGTCACTGCCAATTTGTAAAAAAGTCTTCCAGACCATGCACACATTTCTGACAACAATTGATGGTCATGACATAGATGTATTAATTCACTGACAGAAAAGCTTACCACCTACTCATCCATAACATATTTCTATCTAATGTAAATTGATTAGAAAAAATTTCTTTTCCTCAGAAGCTTTACTTACTTGCATATTTAATTTTGGGCAGCTGCCTGTGCCA
Source organism: Rhagologus leucostigma (assembly GCA_013397725.1). Taxonomy (NCBI): domain Eukaryota; kingdom Metazoa; phylum Chordata; class Aves; order Passeriformes; genus Rhagologus; species Rhagologus leucostigma. The sequence continues at coordinate 513,367 of VZTD01005732.1, read as the reverse complement.
TATTCAGAGAGATCATGCCTATACTGAAGGGCAGAATACCCCTCTTTCGATACCCATTACTGGCTTGCGTAGGAGCTATGAATATATTGTCTCTACTCATATGGCCTGAGGGATCACTTATTCTGTGCTGCATGTCCTTGATGGTACCCTACTTCATCCAGTCCTGAACCCTCCATTCATTTAGGGGATTTGTTGAAACTTGCTGTCACTGTCTTCTTGTATGCCTTAATATGCTTTGGCTGAAGACCACAGCCTGAGCAGGAAAGGCAGATGGTATGTGACTAGATTCAGTTTCAGGGATGCAGAAGCTGGCAGGCACTTTCACATCCCACAACATCGGCAGAGCCAAAGGGACTTACCAAAACTGGGACTTGCACAGAACACACAGGGACCCAAGCCTAAAGCTGTGATCCTGCTCAGCTGTTCAAATTTTGCTAAATTCCATTTCAATATTTCAGTTTAAAGTTTTCCAAATACATTGAGTAACACCTCGGTTCATGCACAGCCCTGCTCAAGTCTTGGCAGATGGAAATAAGACAGTCTCTATTCTGCAACACTGATGGAGAATTACAAAATATGGCTGGACTTTGTCATATGCGTCCTATGTAAGCTCAGGGTTGTTTCAAATGCAAAGAAGACTTTTCACAATATTGTAACAAATACGATGTGAGAGGTCAGCAAGCCAAATCATCCTTTCGTGTCCTGAGTCAGGATCAATAGGATCTACTCTCTGCAGATCTCCACTGACAGGTCATAATCATGGAATCATAGAATCGTAGAATATGCCTAGATGGAAGGCACCTACAAAGATCATCAAAGTCAACTCCTGGCCCTTCACAGAACAACACCAGGTATAACACCATGTGCCTGAAAGCATTGTCCAAGCACTTCTTGAACTCTGTAAGGCTTGGTGCTGTGACCATTTCCCTGGGGAGCCTGTTCCAGTGTCCAACCACCCTCTGGGTAAAAAACCTTGTCCTGAAATCCACCCAAACCTCCCCTAACTCAGCTTCACACGATTTCCTCAAGTCCTCTCACTGGTCATGAGATTGAAGAGATTGGTACCTGTCCTCCGCTTTCCTCATGAGGATATTGAAGACCACAGTGAGATCTCCCCTCTGTCTGCTCCAGGCTGAACAAACCAAGTGACCTCAGCCCAAAACTGCACACAATATTCAAGGTGAGGCCACACTAGTGCAGAGTACAGCAGGACCTGCTGTTACATGCCACCTGTATGTTATACACTGCTACAACTCCAGTTTCCTTTTCTATAGTTCCACCCTTCCAAAAAGTAAGAATGTTTTTCTGGTGTCCAAAACAATTATTTTTTTGATAATGAAGGTGATTTCCTCATGCTTTCCCCTGTGACTACACAGGTTCATTGCTTATTTTCACCTTTATATGCATATGTTATCATGATGAAGCCTTACTTGAGTGCGAGGATGGAGAGAAAAAAGAAATAAACCCAAGAGAGGAGATATTTCAGAATGTGTCTTGCAAGAAATGCTCGTGGATTTCCATGTTTTATCGCAGTGTCCAAAGCTACTGAGTTTATGAACGGTAGCACTTTGAAGCCAGATCTCTCAGTGTAATACTACTGACACCAACAGATGCCTTTGTAGATTTGGATGTCAAGCCATGATTCCTCTTACTTAACTGTCTAACAGTGAGATGAGCACTTCAAGCTTTTTACACTGGCTGAGAAGCAAGCACATTTAAAGGACAATTTATTTCACCTCCTTGGATACCCGCCTTAGGCATCCAATGTTTCCTGTTCACAACAGAATCAAACTGGACAATAAGCTCAGATTATACTCTACTTTTAGCTTTTAGATGTGAGGATAGATTAAACTCAGCCCATTAAGTTAATAAAAATATTTTGTGAATAGATACCTCACAGTTGATAAGAAACAAAAAAGCAGCATTCTCAGAGCTCTCTCTGCTAAATATCACTGAGATTTGTACTACTGCACATCTTAAATTTACCCATTTTTCTGAGTTTTTACTTTTAAGACTGACATCATCCTCATTTTGCCTAGAAAGTTAATGAATCTTCAAGACAAGTAATACAAGAAGTCAAAGGTAGAACAGATGTTTTCATTATGCTAGTCAATTGTTGTCTGTCATTAGTGGTTTTTAATTATCTTGTTCATGAAATTTAAAGTCCTAAAAGGTCTGGACACTGCCTTATTGTTTAATTTTTTAACCACTTGTCTGATCCAGGTTTGTATATGGACCTTTATCGTGATGTAAAAAAAGTTTTACAGCAGTCAGAACAATTTGATCATCTGGAAATGTAAGGTAGAAAAGTAGCAGTTAGGTGAATAAATAAAAATGCCTCTGGCATACTTGGTGTTAGGCTCCAGTCTCAAGAATTTTAACTGAAATATTGGTTAGGCCCTTCTCTGTGGTCTGAATTTATCCTCCACTCTGTTAAGAAGAAACATTTTTCTCATTGTCTCTGCTTCCTTAGCCCTGCTCTGACATATTGCTAAATCTGAAAGAGGGTTTAAGCTGCCATTTTTGTATTCATTGTTACTAATTATCCTTTCATTTCTTTGATTGTGCTTTTGTTACTTTAGTTCTCAAAACTGAAACTTATTATACCAGCTTCTTGTTTTTATATTTATTTTGTTCTGACATAACTGACAAATGTGGTGTAAGGCACATTCTCAGAGGAAAAAGCATAGTATAAAGGAAACTGATTATGAGAACGTTTTAAATAAGTACACTGTTCTCAGGATCAAATATTAGAGAAAGCAGTCAAAATGGTTTTTTTTTTCTCTCTATAATCAATTCAAAGTTAATTGGATTCAGTATGTCTTTCTTCATATTGATTTTTGTGTTATCATTCCTGTTTGATTGCTGGTTTTCTAGCGTGTCCCAGGCTTTTTGGATATTATTTTCTTCACATGTTTTTTTGGCTTCTTCCCATTTAGCTGCCTCTAAATTCTTTTTAATAAAAAAAGTAATCACAGACACAATATTTTACCTAACTTCATAAACACATTTAATTCTGCAGAGCACCAGAATGGTTACTGGGCATGCAGTAACCCCCTTCCCTCAAAAGGACTCTCTAGGGTCAAACAAGGTGAATTCATACGCGTGAACTGTACAGATGAAGGTCACTTTGGCCATCAAAACCATCACAGAAGAGTCTTTAACAAACATTCTATTTGCAGGCAAAAAATAAACACCTTGTAAGTTGAGGTTTCTCTCGGCTAAACAGATCTTTAAGTACTCAAAAACAGAGTCTTCAGGAAAGCAGAGTGATGTGCAGATGCAAGATTACATGCTCATTCTTCATGTGTCTGGACATCTGAGCCATGGTCTTCTGTACAGATTGTGTGTGCTCTGAAATATCTTAAGAGCTATATTGAGTGTTAAGGCATAAAATGTATTGGTGTTCTCCTGCTGTCTTGACCACTTGCTGCCCACCTGCCAGCTGCCTTCTGTGGGTTTGCTTGCTGCCGTGTTCAGTGGTTTAGAATTTACATTCCAGTCACAGGGAGGACTGGCAACAAGAGAACATGAGGAAACATATCAAGGATATCCCCTCCTGTTGTTATGCAAACTCTGATTCCTCTGACACTCCTGTGACAGCTTCTGGATGCTGGGGTCTGCACATTATTAGAATATTTAATATAATCCTAAATGACACTCCAGGAAAGTGAGTTAGTCCCCCTATTTCCTTGACAATTCTCTAGATTAACACTTGCTGCAGCTGCTATTCCAAAAGTAACTTTCTGATGAGGTCACTCTGCAACGGTGACACTTTGTCTTCATTTGTTGGAAGGTACCACGGCAAAATCTTGGAAGGTATCATGGCAATTAGATATTAAAAATATATTTTGAGCACACTACTTCACTTAAAATAAGAACCTCCAAAACAAACAAACTGAAAATACATACATATCATTAAGCGGCTTTACAGTCCTGCATATGTGCCACCTTATTTTCCTTGCTGTCAGACACTGTGAACAGTGGCAGAAATTTAAAAAGGCAATAAGCCTTATTGCACAATGTCATGCACAAGGCTAAATATTGTAACATCATTTCACAAATCTTCTTGATGCCTGGATACATGGTTTATGAGGAAATTAAGTTCTTTTCATATCTACCAAGAGAGTCTGGCCTTTTGAGGTTGGTCTTTTCAATGGGCACCTTCATTAGCAAGTTTTGGAAAGCATCAGAGCCAGGGAGTCCTTTTTCTGCTGCACTGGCAAGGGCCTGCACATCAGCTCTACAGTTCCTGACACTCTGAGACAGACCTCATATGGTGTTAAACCTGCACATCAGCTGCTATTTTCAAAACTGCCCTGTAGTACCAGGCATCTGAATTGCTTCAGCAGCAATGCAGAACTAGTCTTGGACCAGCTTCTGCAGAGAAACCTGAAGCAAGATCCCAAAGAGAAACTGCATCAGAGCGTTTGGATCCAATTGCATCATGCGTTTTTTCATTCAAGCAGAAAAGTAATGTGCTTCTAATGGAACAGTCTTAAAGGGAACACAGTTCCCAAATTACCATATAAATAATGAGTAGGACTCTTGTCCTGGGTTACAGCGTATTCTATTACCATCCTCATGATCTGTTGAAACCAGGTGTAGCAATGTTCCCTGCCTCCTCCCTCCGAATTATCTTCTGTTAATGGCCCCAACAATGCCTTGCTGCATGACTCACAGATAACTCGCTCCTGGACTATCTCCTGTTAATGGGCCCATCAGCACCTTGCCCTGTGACTCA
>VZTD01005732.1:401686-508425 GCA_013397725.1 Rhagologus leucostigma | reverse complement strand
CTCAATTTCAAATTTATAATAATTCGGAGGGAAGGGGGTTGCATTTTCCACTCCAAAGGGAGGCTCCTGCCTTCCTTGGTAGACACCTGTCTTTCAAACCAAGACAACTCTCAAGGTGATTTCACACTGGGAGAAAATAAAATAATAATAAGAAAAAATTGATTGCTTTCAGAAAGCAAAAGTTTTGCGTTTGTAGTACTTTCTGCTATGAACAAAAATGAGCATCTTCTCTTTCTAAATCAAAATACAGAAGTATTTTAGAGCCAGTCAGACTAACCTAGGCAATTTTTTCTAGGCTTTTAAATCTAGAATGACGATGATAGGTCAGGGGGAGAGGGGCTAGGTTATGCCAAACACCACCTCCAATAAGCTGTGTAAACACAACTGCATGAAATTCGGTGCCTTAGATGTTCTGCCGATGGGCTATACCATTTGTTTCTATCCATAGCAAAATCTGTCCATGGCAAACAGCTTCTGTTAAACGGTGTGGGAAGCCTTATCTTGTACCATCTGTCCCATGGAGAACAAGCCACACAGTCTTCAGAGAATAGGAGCTGCTGATTACTCCCTTTCTACATCAGAGAGAAATGAAAACCAAAAGTTTGCACCTTCCCTGCCACCCCATTGCTAATTTACGGTGAGACAGCATCTGCCCTTCAAAGTGTTATCATGCTGTAACAGATAATATTGCATGGAAAACTGGAAGGTACTAAGTGGATCACTGAATGTATATCCCCTGAAATGCAGTGTTACTTCAACATTTAGCAGATACTATTGTCTTAATCTGCAGATTCTTCTTGTAATCTGGAGAAAATGAGAAGCAATCCTTTAGTTTGGGGTAGAAATAAATTTATCAGCTATTACCATACATCTACAATTTGGCAATGTCTTTTAACCCTTCCTCGCTGCCTCTAGTCTGAAGTAATTTCACTTCAGCTTTAACACATCCTCTAAGCTTACAGTGGCTGCCATTCGCAGAGAGCACACATATGCTAAGATTCTCTGTCTTGAGATACAGGTTTTTTCCTAAACCTGGAGGGAGTAGGTGCAGTAACTAGTAAAATCTTCCTTCTCCAGAAAAAAAGTTCTGCCAAGAAATACAATCTTGACAGTGTCCTAGCCCATACTTACAAAAATACTTTAAACAGCATAAAATAGCAGTGCTGCGGGTAGATGCAGTTCTGTCTATCTTCGTCCCTTCCCTCACCCTCCTCACCTCCACCCTGTGCGCTCGACCAGTGCAACCTGGTGAAGCACAACTGCCAGCTGTGCGCAGCCAAAAGAGAGCCCGGAGGATTAGCCAGAGGGCCTCCACACACAGGCAGCTCACATCCAAAAATGCCTAGTGTGGGCTGGACGCTCCTCACCCGAGGGAGCCTCCCTTCAAGCTGGTGGCGAAGGCACACAAGCAGAGGCAAAGAAGTGAGAGAGGGGACTCTCTGTAGGTAGTTCCACAAAGAAGGCTTATTCCAAGTGAAACAGGTCTGCAGATAGGGAGTCAGAGGGACAGAGAACCACAGATTTCAGGGTTACAAGGGGTTTTATAATGGGGATAGGAAAGGTGGGGATAAGGGATACAGCCAATGGGGTCTTTGACAGGAGGTGGGGTTGAGGATAAATGACCCAATGGGAACAATACATTGGAGGGACTTGGGGAAGGGTCCAATGGGGTGTTGAGTACACAGAACTTTCCAGAGCTAATACATATTAACTTAGGGAGATGAATATACATGCTATACATGCATAAAACAGGGAGGGGAAAACATCAACCCATCAGGGAAGAATATGCAAACCTCAGCCTAGGGGAATTATGGGCTCTCACCCTAGATGAAAGTGAGGCACTCAGACCTCGGTGCCGGCAGCTGACCACCACCAGTTGGAGGTGGTGTTGTTGCCATCAGGGGCTGAGGTGACCTCAGCCACCTGCACTGCCACAACCTGGTATGGCTGAGTGGTGAAAAGCAGCAGGAAACAGCCTTGAGCTCTTATAACAGCTAGTTTCAATCTGGATAAATTCCCTGATCTCGTTTTTCACAGCACCATGTGGATGGTTGTTCTGGTGCCAGAGCCAGCGTGGTGCAAAGGGCAGGAAAACATGGGAAAGCAAAGAAGGTGTAGAAAAGAGGGAGCTGCAGCTTGCAGGAGCATTACCTCCTCACTGGGGTGCTGGGAAAACCATGAATTTAAAAACCTAGTCTTGGAAAATGTAGCTAAACTCCATCTAGACTAAGGCAATTTAAGAGATGCTTGGATTCCCATTTAGTGACAGAATGGCAGATTTTCAGGAAGTGGACAGCCCTTGCTCTAACAATAATAAAAAACTATATTACTATTTTCTGACTGGCTTCTTAGGCCTGTCTCTTTGCAGTATTTGGCCTGCTCTTAGCTGAGTCCTAGATCAATCTCCTGGAAGACACAATGGCATTGACTAGTTCAGTGACACGATAAAATGAAAGGACATTTATTGGAAGGTGTAATGTTTATTTTTGTACAAATAAGATGGAAAATAATAATGGGTATAGATATTTTTACCTATTGACATGTATTGATCACTGTTGTAACTCAGGAGTGAAGTAAATTTAAGATCTTGCCTTTGTCTAACATATTATTGACTACTCAGGTCTGTTCTGTTTCCAACAGATAGAGACAGAAACCAGGGTCCATCGTCTGATCCAGAGTAGAAGTTTCAGTAATCTTCTTCCTGGGCAAAAAGCAAATGCCTTTTAAAGTGACTGCAAAAGCCTCAAAGTCAGAAAGATCTAAGAAGGAGTAAATAAAGTAGAAGAGGGCAGCCAACTCACATAGTTTCCATGTCATATTCTCACAGTCTAACATTCTGTTCTTTCCAAGAAGGAAATAACAATATAATGTACAGCCCTGCCACTACTGCTATTAATATCTTGGAATGCATCCAGAAGCACATGGGTGCAGGAGAATATGCTGTTCCTAGTAATCACATAAATGTTTAGATGTTTTTCTTTATGAGGCTGAGTCTGGATCTCTTTTGTATGCTGCACTGCATAAGTCCTTATTTTCCAGCTCCTCGAAGGCTGGGCCAGTCAAGCCTCCCTTTTTAAAGGCAAGTTGCTGCATAACAGAAGTACTACAAGTTACAAAACAACGTATGAGATATTTTAGCTATTTTAGTGCACTAAAAAAAAAAAAAGCAGTGAAGGAGGATGGAAAGCAAAAGAAAAACAGAAAAGGAAACCAGGGCATAGTGAAAACAATTTTTCCTAATGTTTAGCAGAATATACACAAGCAATTACCCTAGGAAAAGTGTTAGTGATTTAAGATTACCTTAACAAGGTAAAGTTTCTTCTCAGTACACAACTACACATACTTCTGATGTCTCTGAAAATTCTTTCCTCGGAGGTTTTGTATGGGCAACTTCTCCAGTGAGTGCCTTAATCCAGTAAGTGAATGCCTTAATAGCCAGCAAGGGACCTCCCTTCCAGATGAAATTGTCCATCATGAGGTACACCTGAGCTCTAGAAGGACACAAGAAAAGGCTGACTTCTTCAAGATAGAGGTGAAAAGTGACCTTCAAGCACGAGCTATAAATAGGAGGTGCTGCTTTAACCATACCCACTGAAATTTTTTTCTTCCACTAATTTAAAATTGAAACTTAATGGAAAAAGTAAGAGAAAGCCAGGGGGACAAAATGCTAAATACAGTCCCCAGGTAACATCCAGGCTGTCAGTATACAGTTTAATGTAGCTTTTGAGCCTTGGCTTGCCTGCAAGAGCACCCAGAGCAGTGCTGTACCTGCTCAGCCTGGCTGTGCACTGGCTGTGTCACAAATGGAGCCAGTTCTGCTCCAGCAGGACTGCTTGTCTCAGATACTGTTCACACAAATATTGTTTTGGGTCCTGAAGCAGCAGAGCTGTATATGAGTGTGATATTTGAGGCTTTAGCCCTGACAAAGCTGTGCTGGGAGGAGGCAGTGCAATGCCTCCTGCACTCATCCATAGCCACACAGCACTGCTGTGGAGCCACAGGGTCATGCTGTGTGGCTGCCCTCCCTAGGGGGCTCTATGGAGACCTGGAACACTGGAACTGCAGTGCGGGCATACCAGTTCCAAACCATTTCCTGGAGGAATCTGAACTCCTCTCGGGAGATGAGGTGTCTTTGAGCCTGTAGTAGATGCATTCCGCTACCTGAGCAAGCTGTTCTGAAGCTTCCTTAGACATTTCTATGGTAGTGCAGACACACTAATGAGAACAGCCCCCATAGGCTCCACTCATTCTACTGGATAACCCCAAGGGTAGTTTGTTTTTTCATAGATTCTAGAAACATATGGAAAGGATACAAAAGCTTTTTTCCTGGTAATATTATTGTTATCGCAAGATATTTAAAAACATAAGTTTTTATGTTCAGATATGAGCTTCCTCTGAGAGCTCTAGCTATAAGATATTAACCATTTTGACACTTTGGGCTAGATTTTTCGTAAAATCGTTCCCAGAGAGTGTTCAGAAATCTCATTTTGCAGTCCAATGAAAGTTGCATTAAGCATTAATGGACTGGCAAGATGGTCAAACATGGTTTTTTCTGAAGCAGAGAAGCATATTTGGTTCTGGATAGGAGTCCATAAAGCAAAAGGTACTGTGTTCCTGGTGCCTACCAAAAGCAGGTAGAAAGGGGCTGCATTAAACGTCTGAATATTTGGCCAGTTGTCAAGGATACCGGTTGGAATGTTCATTTTAACTTGTGGTTCTGTTTTCTAGATTGGTGTATTAATTAATTTGTTTCTGACCTAGTTAAATTTACAGAGACTGGACTACTCAGTAAATGTGAAACAAGTATTCAATGTATTCAAACAAGATGCAAATATATTAATAGATCCATGATCAGTTCACTGTAATTCTGCAGGGAAGTAAAGAGAGAGAAAAAACATTGCTTCCATGACTGTGGAAAGAGACCTTTTGGATTTGCTATTCCTGACATCTTAATAATTAGAATGGAATCCAAAAGCAATGCTGCTCAAAAAATATGGCCATGGAACACACCATGAAGTTTTCTAGCCTCAGTATGTCTTGCTCCATCTTAGGAAGAAAATTGCTTATAATTTATTTATTGAAGAAATAAATTCTTCTTGTTATTTGTGAATATTTTTAAGTAGGATGAAAATGTCATAGATTTCCCTATCACTCTATTTCACTTCATGTGAAAGCAAAGGGTCACCATGGACCTGGGCAGACACAGATGCATGAGGACAGCACAAGGTCAACATTCCTGACAGAACTTACACAGATCACACGGAGGTGACAGGCTGTGAAAGAATTATGTAGACTCCTAGTGCTCACAATAATAGGCATGTCAAATAAATATATGTAATTAAGCCTGAAAAGCACAGTCCAAGGTATCAAAAATTTTACTTTCATTGAATAGACTTATTTCATATTTCCAGGAAACATACTTAAATCTTCTAGGTCATAGCCACTAACATAAACGGAGAGAGAAAACCACAGTCTTGTTTATAAACACTACCCCACTACAACAGTTCCCCCTCTATCAAGAGGAAAAGAGAGCTCAGAACACTCCCAACTGCAGAGCAGAAAAGACTGAAATGGTAATCGCTCCCAAGCTGGCTTGATGAAGAAAATAAAAGAACAAAACAGAAGAAAAGAAACATTCAAGCAGCAAAGCACTCTTCACACTAAACCCTGAGAACTTGTGCCTCTTTTGACCTGCTGCCATGATTTGGAGGTGGATAAAGAAGAGACATGAGCAATTACAGGAAAGCAGCAAATACTTGTGCCTTTTTCAACATAATTATACAATTACCTGTTGCAAACACCCTCAAGTGGCTAGTGCCCTTAGGACCATCTGTTGTTGTTGTTGAAAGCCTGTGGGCATTTCTGTCCACAAAATAACAATGCACACTCAGAGCTAGTCCACAGTCCTTAGTAAAGAGTAGATCTGTCATTCTGTTCATCCAGTTTTGAATCCATCTGGGCTGAAGATAAGAAACCTTTTACAATAATTGCTGTTCTAGGACTCTGAAAACAGTTAGCTCATCAAGCGAGACCAAAAATTATGGAAATGCAGGAAGCCAGAACTCCAGTCAGCATCAGTGTAGCTAAAACACACAAGGAGAGAGTATCAAGTACAGTCACCTCATCAGCCACAGCACCAAGCAGATTGGACTTGGACCTGAGATAAGTCCCTTTCAGCTCTGTGACACCAAATGGCTGAAATTACCATTGGCAAGTGAAAGCAGTAAGAGCAGTACTTCCTACAGTGTCCTAGAAGTCCCCTTAAAAAGATCAAACCTCTGATACAAAGCAGCTAGGATCACAGTGGGGAGGAGCTGGTATGAAGATGACCTATTTCTATTAAATATTTTCACTCTGCTGAAAGTGGCTTTCTGCTACAGAAACAGGTCCTTCAGAGGAGGAGCAATATTTGTGATGAGCTGCTCATCTCCTTAGTGTTGTGAATGGGTCACTGTGGACCCCTTGAATGTATGTCTGTGGTGCAGCTACTGCTGTCAGTGAAACAGCATCAAAAAGTTGGAGCTACATTTAAAATAGTTACTCATGGTGAAAAACGTTCCAGTCAGAGCAATACAAAGTTCCTCAGAAGCTAAAGAAAGAAGGATACGTATTCAGGCCCAATATGCTCTGAATGTTGCAGTTATAGCATTCATAATAACTACTTACAACTATCAAGTATCTCTGATGGTTTTTTTCCAGTTTAGATGCATCTCTAAACTTCACTGCCAATGGTTGAAGGTCCTGGAGATATCATTACAGTGTGCTTGTGACTCGTGTAAACAACATTTAAATATGATCCTTACAAGCGTCACTTAAAGGAAAGATAGAGCAATTGGATGTGAAGCCTTTGTTTTTAATAGCAAACGCTGAATTAAAATAAAAACCTGCTTGTCTATTAGGTTTTTATAGGGACATTCTGAACAATTTGGAGAAAGCAAAACCTTATTAACTGAAAATAATTATAATTAAAGTGTTCATGGCTCATTTGCCTGATTAGGAATCAGTTGGGAGAAGGAGTATCTTTGAGGGGTCCTTTTTTTCCCCCAGGCATGGACTGAGACAATTTGCAGGACAAGCTGGGACTCTGCTTTTGCCCCTCATACTGTATGCACATATCTGTTTATGCATCAGAAGGATTCAAAGCTAGACATAGGCACTGCTATGAGATAACATTGTCCTAAATTCTTTTTGGGGAAAAGAAATATACTTTGCCTTAAAGCAGCTATCAGAGACTCTGACCACAAGTTTGCATTTACCCACAAAAATGAATGCTTTTTGCAGTGGTTCCTTCTGTACTTTCATAAGCTTGTGGGCAAGTTAATAGCAACTCCTAGATAAATGTATCCAGGTTAATAGACTTATCTAAACTCATCCTCAGCATACAGCAGAGCCCATCAATCAAAAAATCTCTGTGCCATTTTGACATCTAGACATCAACAAATGAAGACTCCATGCCATGATGAAGAAGCCTTTGTGATTAGTTGCTTCAGAGGGGATTATGGTTGGTTACAATATCCTCTATGGAGTAGCAGCAAGAAATCAGTTATTTTACGTAGATATTAACATAGTGCAGAACCAAGCAGCCAACAAATTAAGAACTTTGACAGAAGTAATTGAGCAGCTCAGCAGAGTTAGAGTGATTCATGTCAGCTGTGTATCTGATATTATCTTTGATACTAGTACTAAATGTCCATTTGGTTCACAAAAGATGAAAAGAACCTTCAGATGAATAGGAGTAACTGTGCCAGGTGAATTACAATTCAAATAAACATGGACATGAACAGCAGTTCAGATACCCGCGCTGAAAGGTAAAGAACAATCTGTGCTTTCTAAAAGACCTCAAGGTTCTGGATCAGAGTAATAACCTATAAAAGCAGACTTATGGCTCCCTTTGTATCTACAGAAGGCAAAACTGGCTTTCTATTTTCAGAGTACCTGAGATATCATTACAGAGCAAGCAATACCAAATGAAGAGTCAATTCTCTCAGTATTGCCTTCAGGTTCAGAAGAGGAATAAGCTGATGGATCTCAGAGCCCCTCACCACTCAATGCTATTTGACATTTTTTTGGCAGACTGAGGAATCCCAGGCAAACTGTCAGGGTAGTTAAGTATGGATTTGATTATCAGAGCCAAAAATTCTTATGAACAGCTTATGAAGAGGGAATTGCATCTTTTTGCTCAAGAGACAAAATTAATCTCTGAGTTTTGGAATCTGAGAAACTGAATACCCACATCTACATCCAAAAAGGTAAATTTGCAGTTTCTATTCCCTGCTCCTGATAGTATAATTCACTTACACAAAAAAAACAGGTACAGCATGGATGGACAGTAAGAAGCAAGATTATTTGGCAAAACAATAACAACCAGTGGTTAATAATGAAAGGACTCAAGGGCATTGAGCTCTGATTGAGCTCAAGTTCAAACTTTTTTTGCCATCTGCTACAACAAAAGGGCCTTCTGACTGTGTATCATTACATAGCAAAATTCAGCCTTGCTTACATGATGGCTTCCACTTTCTTTGTTGCATCTCAGTAGTCAATGATTAACTATGAGTGTACATATTGTTAACACTAAGTCAGACAATATGCCATTACCTTGTACAACAAAGGGGAAATTTCATTATCTTTTCTGGAATCTAAATGAACCACTTTGTTCTGGTGAGACATGCTTTGAGCATGTCTACTCTGAGTAAATATTGTTCTTATTTTTTAATTCATAATCATTTTGTCACTAGTGTACTTAGTGGTCAGTACAAAATGCCTGTGCATAAATATTCCAAAATCAGTTTTAAACCAATTACCTAAAGGTACAGAAACAGCCAAAATATGCTGATGAGAATTTTGGGGCTGGGTGCCAACTCTGCCCTTGAACCCAGGAGTGTCAGTGAACCAGATGGGAGGTTAGTCTGCCCTCACCTACTTCTAATTCAGACGCAATTGTGTATGTACACTGCCAGATTTAAAGACAGCTGTGATGTGCCGTGATCACAATAATCATAAACCCTGGCTCATTTTCAGATCAGCTGCAAAAAATAATTTTCATAAGACCCATATAACCAAACGTATTTTTAATGAAAGGTGTTTTAGAAAAGACATGTTGAAGTAAACCTCTTGTCTTTTCATATAATAAAGTGACATAGAAATGTGACTTGAGAAGATAAATACTTTTTATTTTTCTCAGCTCAAAATAGGTCTTAAACGATACCCATGTTTTGCAGCTAAAACAGGGGGCGATTCAAATGTTTGCTCTATATTTCTACTCCCTCAGACTCTGTATAAAGAGTTAGAAATACTGTTGTGGTGGGTTGACCCCAGCGAACAGCCAAACACCCACCCACCCAGCTTGCTCACTTCCCTGTCTCACAAGACAGGGCAAAAAACGAGGAAAAGCAAGGGACTTGTGTATCTAGATAATAACAGTTTAATAGGGAAAGCAAAGCTGTGGTCATAAGCCAAGCAAAATATGTGATTAGTTCACTATTTCCCATCAGCAGGCAGATGTCCAGCCAATTCCTGGCAAGCAGGACCTCAGCGCGTGTAATGCTTGCTTGGGAAGACAAACTCCATCACCACAAATGTCTTTCTTTCCTCCTCCTTGCCCTGAGGTTTTCTTCCTGAGAGTGCCATCACATGGTATGGAATACTTTTTGGTCACTTTGAGTCTGCTATCTGGGTCTGCTATGCTGTCGCCTCTCAGCATCTTGCCATTCCCTCAACCCACTCACTTGGATGTGTGTGTGATGAGTGGAAACCTTGATGCTGTGCAAACACTGTTCAGTAGTAGCCAGAACATTGGGGTATTATTAACACTGTCATAGAACTCCCAAAAGGCAAAGCACAGCACCTTATACACATACAGGCTGCTGTGAAGAAAGTTAAGTCCATTCCAGCCAAACCCAGTACAATTTTTAAAGTTGGTAAAACTATTCGGAGATAAAATGAATGTAAATGACAGAAACAAGTGCTTTAGAGCATTTCTTGCATGGATGTATTCTTGATACTACGGAATCATTCTGAATCCACCCATGTGATCAATCTCATACCAGTTTTGAATACTTTTATTGATGGGATTTTGTGGGGGGTTTTTGGTCAGGCTAATTATTATTGATATTATTGATATTATTATTATTATTATTATTATTATTTTCTATTATTAGTAGTATTAGTATTAGTATTTATTATTATTTTCTTGCCCTTAATGCTACTGATATTTTCAGAAATCTGCACTTCTCTTTTATCTTGATTACTTGGCTGAAATTTGCAAGAAACTGTTTGAAATGCACAAAACAACGGGGTTGTTCTAGGAAAACAGGCCCTGTAGCTGCTGTACGTTAATAATATCATAGGTATTTTACTCTTTTTTTTTCTTTTCAGTTCTCATGATTGATAATCATAAAGGTCATCCTGAAAGATGATAAAGCAGTTTTTATTTTCAGAAGAGTGATTTTGGATTTGTTTATTCGCTATTTTAGCCATGTCAGCAGAAGTTGAAGACAGGCTTCTATGTGGCAAACTACTCTGACTTTTCATTGTCAGATACTTTATGAGCTTGTTTGCATAAACACAGGAACTTATGACTTTTCTGTGTAGATTACTCAGGTTTCCTCTTCACCAGTTCTCCCTAAGTGTTTCTTCTTTTCTTGGAAAACAGCATCAAATCAAAACAACTGAAATAGATACTTTGGGAGAGACTGTTCTTCAGTGTCTTCAGTTAATACAAATACAAATTTATCTTGTGACAAGTGAGACATACAACAGGAAACAGTATTCATCTGCTTTAGTGCCTCTTTACGGCAACTGGAGAATGCAAGATTGCCACAGGTGATTTATCTTACGCAGATAAATTACAGATTACTTTCCTTTGCATGCAGGTGTTTTGATGTGGCTCTTAAAAAGACACGTGTTTTTACTGTGTACATAAATGAGGTATCTTCCAAAATACTGTGCAGTTAATCTGAAGCTAATATATAGACAAAACCACCAGAAAATAAATTTTAAAATCCCCAAATAAATAACCTCAAACCATTTAAAAGCAGCAGTTCAAGATGAAGTTTCCTCATTGACTTGACCTCTCATTATTATTACCTTGTATCCAAAGGTGGAAATGTTTTTGTACTGTGAAACCAAGACCTTTAGAAATAATATCTACTTGTAGCTAATTGAATCTAAATGTTTGTATACAGGAAACTAAACTAAAAATGTCAGGATGACTGTATAAGAAAGATGAATACAGCAACAACAATAACAACAAAACCAACAAAAACTCCATTTAATATTGCTGCAAAAAGAATGACAAAACTGACAAAACCTTCCCAAAGCAAACTTTGCCTCACGCGGCCCCACCTAAAGAACAGATCACAAAACCTAAATAAACCTTCTGAAAATTTGATCTTACAGCTGGTCAAAATTTAAATGCATATAGATACATTTTAAAGAGAAAGTCCCAACTAGGGGTGGCAGTGGAAAGAGCATGTCTGCTGACCTGCCACACAAGAATATTGCACAGCCTGATGCCTAGAGCAATTTTGTGGGTCTTTAAGCTGAAAGCTGATAAGTCAGCCTAAATAAGGGAAGTGATTTGTGCCTTCATCTCAGTGTGAGTGCTCTCTAAGGTGGTATGATGTTTGCTAAATGAGAACTGTCAAAAGGTTGTAGCTTTTATCCTGATGTGGAATGGAAAATATTTTGAAATTTCAAAGCTTTCATGGGAGAGGCAATATACTTTTCTACTCTGTATGTGTCTAATTAAACAGTGAATCACATAGCTCAGGTAATAACACATAGAGAAAGCTTTAATATTAATAACAAGTACTGCAACATTACTAGTGTTTGTCAAGTTTAACTTCCTGGGGATTTTGTTTGTTTATCCTGCTATGGAGCTTGAATTCATCTCCATGTTATTACTTCAGCTATTTTCAGAGAATGATTCTATAACGATTTCCATTTTTGTTACTCTATTCCAGAATGGAAAAGAAAAAAGGTTTTCAGAACTATTAAATGTAGAAAGATGTTCTTTTTCACAGCATGGTAATATCTCAGCTAAGAGCTAACCTAACTAGAGAATTACCCTTTTCCATAGAGTTGTGTTCTGTATGTTAATATATGCAGCATATCAATTCTGCCCCAGGCTTGCTACAGTTCAAATCAACAAATTAAGTTAAATACACACTGGGCTATTGGCATTAACAACTACTACATCATACCAAAATTAGTTAAAATATACTCAGTGAAAATATCAAGATAAAGGCATGTAATTATCCTAAAGAGAAAAAAAAAAAAGACCAAGAGATAACAGTACAGCATCTTGCGTATATATAGTAAACCAGTTTTACCATATATAGAACATTAGAGGGCAAAATCTTTGTTCAGGAGCAGAAAAAAATATATAGGCAGCTTCTACACCCTATGAACCATCCATGCATAGGAACTCCCTTCTGGCTTGTCGAGACGGTAATATCCTGCCCACTGCCTGGGTTTGAAGAGCCTTTCAAATGGCTGATAGAGGAAGAGGACTCAGACCAGCACCCTCAGAGGAAGTGGTATGTTTAACTCCAGGTATCCAGACATTTGTGGCTGTAGGAAAACACAGCGCCGTTAACCTGCAGAAAGGTGTTAAGGACCACAGCAGGGTGCTGACCAAATTAGACACATCTGTATTTATAATGGCAGCTGAGCAGGTGTTCTTGAAATCTCCAGTTTGGACTTAATTAGATTGCAGCATCCAAGGACTGATACAAGCTTTCTGGGCATTTTCTTGCAGACAGTGGTAATTAGGCCCACATAAATGTCAGTGCTATCTAGATAGTTAGGAATGTGGTTGACTGAACAAGAGAAGTATGGAGGGAATGACAAAAGCCGAGCACACCAGTCATGCATCATGCAGAAAGACAGAAAGAAGCAATGAAAATCAGAGAAGAAAAAGAGATTGAGAGAAAAAGGGAAATTTCTTTCTTCCTTGCTTTCTTGCCAAGACCCTACTTTATCAAATGCCTTTGACTAAGTTATGTGCCAAACCGGCACACTAACATCTCTTGCTCTTACCCAAATGGGGTCCAAAGCCTTTTTTCTGAAGCCTAAATACACACTCCCTGGTGTTGTCAGGGAAATTGTTCCTGGGCACTTCTGCAAGGATTTAAACACTTTTGCTAATCTCTGGCTATTAGAGATCCCAGTGTTTGGCTTATAGTACTGTCTGCACTGTAGTGCAGAGAAGATGCTTATTAATGTTTAAAGCCATACCTTGTGTTTTTGTGGGTTTAGGTGTGGTTTAGAAATGCATGTTGGCTTTCAGTGATAGTAATGGATTTTTTCATCATGAAGTGCAAAACGGCTTGGTGCATGAAGGAAAAACAAATACTGCTGCAGTGTATTAGTGATGAGGTTGGCGTCAGAAGCTTCTCTTTCCTAGCGGAACACTTGCTCTCTTCCATCCAAGAGGCACAACAAGTATGCACAACTAAGTTCTCTTAAATAATGGACTAAATTAGTTGCAGGAACAGTCAGCAAATATTTTCTACACTAGAATCTAAATGGATAAATTATAACAGCACTTTTTTTTTTACTTTTTTCTGAAGATAATAAGTGGACATTGTTACAATCAACAAATTTTTATAGGTGACACATATGTAGTGACATTAACAGCCCATTTCAAAATGTATTCAGTAAACTGAATTTTTTTGTTAACAAGCGACTAGAAATTATCCCTAGACCGAGTTGTTACACACTACAAATAAATGTATTATGGTACTTCTTATTTGTTCGTATTTTTCAAAGATAGATTGCTAGTTCATTATTCTTTAGATGGGTGTCTTTCAATGCACAGCGTGTTCTGTGAGTGAAGCTTGCATTGTAAAGATGTGAATTCTTTCTTTAAATCTGCTGAAGTTCTGTTCTGCTCTGACTGGGTATGCAAAAACAACTCCTTGTAAATCTGATCTCCTCACTATGTTTAGCCCAGGTCATTGAGAGAACAATATTAATATTGAACACACTTATTCTGCTTTTTATTGCTTCAAGATTGTAGAATCAGGTCAGACAGGGAGAATGTGGTTATTTCAATTCACTCAGACAGCTTTGCCAAACATACTACCAGCAAAATGATTTGTCAAATTGAAACCAAGGCTACTTGTGCAAAACCGTTCAAATCACAGGAGTGAGTGGAAGCCTCCATGGGAATATATTTTTCAGTCAGTTTGATAATAAACATCTTTTTCTATGTGAGCTCTTCAAGAAATATCCACCTGTCAGAGACAAGTGAAACTGCAAATATCTTGAACCAGTTCTGACAAACAAAGCTTAAATCAACATGTAAAATTCTGAAAATATGGGTTATTGTTCATATACTGATTCACTAGAAGCAAATCTCTTTTTTAAGAAACCTTGAATAATTATCTCAAAATTAAATTCCTTAAATGGGAATTTTAAATGGGGTTTTAAATGGGGTTACTTTTAAATGGGGTTTTGATAAAACTTCATTAACAGATGTGTGGTTGAAATATATTTTGTTTTACAGAACTCACTTGAGCTATAACCAAAATATTTTGTACAGACTTGATTAAAATTGTCAGAGTTAAACCATTTTAGGTAAGTCACAAAAAGATATTTTAGGAAGAAAGTACATACCATAGCAATGTTGCCACATTTATGGTTCTTTTTAAATTGCATCAATTAGTAGATCCAGATATACAAGTGTGACTATAACAACAGGCCTTTAGCTTTATGTGAAACCAAAGGTTACAAAGGCTTCCTAGTTCTGCCAGATGACCTCATGACCTTTATGGTTTTGGCTGCATATGGCCAGTACTCCATAGCTTGGGGCTTATTGTAAATAGCAAGCAGAGGTATTATATTTCTCTGTCCAAAGTTTTCTATTGAGGAGTGCTCTAATTAGTGTTTTATCAAAAATGTGGGGAAATGAACACTCTGCTTTCAGATCAAAGCCCGTGTTTTTAATTAGTTGTGTTAGAATTACTAGGCGCCATCTGAGCTTGTCTATTGAACTAAGCATATGAGGAAACCTATATACAGGGATATCTAGATTTTGAATTCCAAGTGAACATACAGGGAAAGTTAATCAAGATGGTGCCTTGGGGTGACTTTATGATGTTGTATCCCCTATCACCGCTCTATGCCCAGATATGATCCTGAGCCTTTCTGTGTCTTTAAAACTGGGTGCAAAAGAAAGAAAAAAAAAGCCAGATGAACTTTTCAAAGCAGTTCTGTGCTCCAAGGTCACTACTCCTCTGCGTTCTGCTGCAGCAGCGAGAGGAGCAGGGGAAAGCACCTTCCTGCTTTTCACCCAGCTCTCGGCTCTGTTTCTCCAGAGAGACGGAGAGTTAAACCTCTTTCCCTGGGACTTTGGGGTTTTTTCTCTTCTTCTCTTCTGGACTATTTCAACAACATCAGAACACACCGGGAGAACTTTCCACTGAGGCCCGGAGCTGGGCTCGCGCCAATCCAGCTCTGAAGAGGAGGAGAGAGACCACACCCACAGAAGGACTTTAAAATCTTTCCAGATTTCTCTCCACAGCAAGAGGTTTTATTATTTAGCATTTTTATTCTTTTCCTGTGTGTTTGTTAAATAAATAGTTTTTTCCTTCACCTTCCTCTGAGGAATTTCTTCCCAAACCTGGTGGGGAAGGGGTGGCTGTAACCTGCCTTCTAAGAGAGAACATTCAAATTTGGAAGTTCCTCTGAATTTTGTCTCAAACAGGGACAGATGGTCACATTTGTAGCAGCCTTAAATGTAAATGCCAAAGACTTAGGTGAGTTCCACATTGAAAACTTCAGCATCTAGGTTTCTGTCCTCACAGACTCAAGGTGACGGACAGAAGTATTGGCAGGCAAGTTCTTTCACACTGGTTCCTATCTACTGACTTTTCAGTCCCCGTGAGTAGATTGTCAGCTTCCTTCATGTGTTGGCGACACTTGAAAGGCTGAGTTATGTGTGCCTGAAAAGGTGCAATCTTCTCCTGAAAAACAGGAAATTGCAACTTGTCCAACTGTTTTCGAGAGTACAAAGAAGTAGAATATGAGAGATGCACTGCTGAAGGGGAGATTCAGCATCCTGTTACTGACAGGTCATATTCAATATGTTTAATGATAATGTGGTACTGACAGCTCCCTGGACTGCAAACAGCTCTGAATCAGAAATTATGCTTCTTTTGTACATGTAAAAAGCAATTGACACTTGACTTCTTGTCATGGTATTTTCCCCCTGTCTTGGAAGACAATCGGGAGCACTGCAAAAATACTTCACACAGACCTTGAGGAAAGGTGGAAATAACAAGTGCCTTTTCTTTGCTGAACAGTGATCTCTAACACTGCAAAGCCCTAAGAGGGAGGCTGTCTACAGCCTTCCAAATATCTGCCCATGTTCCTTTCAAAATGTAAGTCTTCTGAGGTGAGCAAATTATTCTCCAGATCCTGGATTAATACAAGTGAGTAATCTACCTCACTTCATATGTGGTCCTCAGTTCCCAGGCCACAGGTGACGCATCCAGTTCAAAAGGTAAGAGAACTCGAGAAGAGGACAGTTTTGTTCTGAAGTGAATATCTAGTTTACACGAGTTGGCTTTAGACTTCCTTTAGTAGAAAAATATGTGTCTGAACACAATTTTCTTATAGATTTCCCCAATGGAGAAACTGATACCAAGCATGAAGTAAATATTCAGGAAGTGAGACCATTTTAAGAACAATCATTATAGCAGAGTAATATCCAAACAGAAAGTCAAAGCAAACCAAAGACAAGAAAAAAGAAAATCCACAATGCAATAAAATAGCAA
Source organism: Rhagologus leucostigma (assembly GCA_013397725.1). Taxonomy (NCBI): domain Eukaryota; kingdom Metazoa; phylum Chordata; class Aves; order Passeriformes; genus Rhagologus; species Rhagologus leucostigma. The sequence continues at coordinate 491,641 of VZTD01005732.1, read as the reverse complement.
TGTTTACCTTGTCACTCTTTTTCAGGTATTCTTATCCTTGGTTTTCTATGCACACCTTTCACTGTCTCCAGGAGCAAGACTCGAGGAAGTGTAGGGATTTTAGAGTACTTAGGAGAAACCACTTTTTCAAAAAGAGAACTCCCTGCACTGACTAGAGCAAAGCTGTGGCTCTACTATATCATACCACAACTGGTATCCTGGCTTACGTACTGTGTATACACAGTTATGTGCATAAAAACAGAACTTGAGGAAGGTAAGGACTAGATTTAGGAGTTAGGCAAGGTGATCTTCAATGCAAGGAACGTTTGATTTAATCAATATAAAATCGAATGTTTAGCATGAAGCTTCTTTTAGAATCATTGTTTTTCTAATGGGGAAGACTTCATGAAGGAGGCAATTTTCCTTTAAGGGTACATGTGCTCAAAATCAAAGAAAATAGAAAGAAAGTAATACTGTTTGTCATTACCTTAAGGCTCCTTCTTTGTAATACTGAGCAATCTATGAGCAGATCATAAGAGTTTGTTGTGCAACAGTAATGTTGAGACTGCTTGTGAACAGTTTTCTGTATTTATGCAATGCCTGATATTTGTTTTTCTCATTGTGTTGATTAGTTGTGACTGGTCAGACAAGTCATATGGTGTTGTTTCTGTTCTCAGATTAGAAAAGTGCACAAATTCTCATGTGTCAATTAGTTTCACTAATAATTACTCTGGCAGCTTCAAGGCCAAGATGTATGGTAGCAATCCATACTTTTTCTTGAAAATGAATACAAAAAGAGAAAAAGCACAGCTGAAAAGAAAACAAACCCTGAGCAAACAGTCACATAAAACTGTTTGCCATGCTTGCCTGTAGAGCTATACACATGAACATTCTTTTGTTTCTTGTTGAACATGTGCACATGCTAGGAACCCAGCACACTACTTTTGCTCTTGAAAAAGTATTTCAAAGGGATCTTTTGTATTTGCTTTACTTTACATTGTTGGTTGGTTTGATGGGCTTTTATTTCATTTTTATTTTGATGATTTTAAATCTATACCATGTTTTGAGGCCTAAAACCTTACAGCAGGATTCTGGCCACTTCTCTCTCAAGTGCTAAGAGTTTCTATTGTAAGGGACAAAACACTCACTCCAGAAAGGCTAAAACCATACAAAATGTTGGACTTACTTTGTAATCATATCTGGATACTGAAATCTTCATGTCTTAGCTCTGATGAGAAGTTCTGGCTTTCCAATAAAAACTGGTTTGTCTCAAATCCTTCACAATTTCAAATATTTTTTTGAAAAGCTGACATTTCCCTAATTACTTTTATGGAGGTTAGCTTTGTCCCTGAGCCACAACATCTGTAACAATAAAAAGATATTTTGTAGGATCTCAACAATTTTTTATAGAAACTTACTGTTTGCATATGATTATGCAGATGGCTAAACGTTTCGGGAAATACTGCACCGTGCAGGCTTCAAATCGAAAGTGAGTATCTTTAGATAACAGAAAATCTAATGAAGGGCTTGCATACTTGTTTTTTACCATCACAGGAAATAAATGCAAGAAAATATTTGTGATTTTTCTTTTACATTTTCTCATTTTAAAACTTTTATATTAATGTTTCAAAGGCTAAGGGAAGGGTATTCTTATATTTGAACCATGACCATGGAGTATATGACCAGTCTAATTCCTCCTGGTTGTGCTTCTACCAGTTCTTGTTGGACATTTGATGTCACGAGTTTCATGCACTGAAAATGGTTGTATTACTGACATTGAACTCCAAAATATTTACCTGAACCATACATAGTTCCCCTGCTGGACACATCATAGATTCATAGCATTCATAGGAACCACTGAAATGCTGGGTAGAAGGAACTTGAGATTCTACTCAAAAGTCACAGTCAAAGTAGGAAGCAACTGCGTCAGGTCAGCCATGGCTTTGTTCAGCCAAGTTATGAAACTCTCTATTAATGGCTATTTCACAAATTGTTTGGGTAACCTGCTTCAGTGCTGTAATGCCCTCTTTGTGAAAAAACAACCTCTCTGGTGGTTGTTGCCCCTTCTGTATCACCTGATACTACAGAGTACCTCATCTCTCATCTTTGAAGCAACCCTACATTTATGTATAATTAGTTCCTTTAGATCATCTTTATCTCATCTTCACCAGATTAAAGCCAATCTCCTTCATCCTCTCTACATCATGTCCTGCTTCCCAGCCTTTAGTTAGACCTTCTTCAGTTCTACCTCACCTCAACATGGAGGCGCAAAACTAGACAAAATATTCCAGATGTAACCTCACCAACAGAAAGCAGACGATAAGATCTACAGATCAGATGAATGTTCCTTGACCATACATCAGCTCAGCACACAATTTGCCTTTCTCATGACGAGAGTGAGCTGACTTGGCTTAGGTTCTCTTTCAGTGTGACTCCCTCTTGATCACCTGGCTGCCAGACCATAATACTGCACAGGGCTGAATGACTTGGCATGCAAAACTTGATGCTTCTCCTTGCTGAATTTCATGAGGTTTGTGCTGGTCCCATTCTCCAGTTTACCAGGGCTTGCTCTTTGTTATGGTAATCTTACCCCTTAATTTAAATTTGCTGAGGACATACTCCAAAATCATCCAGGTCTTTAATGACTATGACTAAACAATAAGGGCCCCAGTATCAACTTCTGGTGTACTCTCCTAGCTGCTGACCACCAGCCAAACATCAAAGCATTGATTATTACCCTCTGAACCTGACATATCTGTCATTTTAAACCTACCTAACAGTCTGTATTACTTCCTGCGTTCTTCAGAGCTTGAAAGGTGAGATTATTTTGCTCTCAATTAAAGTAAGATGTTAGGGAAAGAAATTATATGTGGGTGCTCTCCTGTCATGCCTATTCAAAAACAGCACCCTTTTAATGTAAGACAAGTGGAACCAGGCCCTTCTTTGATGAAGTTAATGGAAAATGTGTAAGGAAATGGCCGTAGAATGGAAGCTAGCATGTTATTGTGGCTAAACAAGTGACTGCTTCTCTGCCAAGCTGTGATAAGTGAAACACATTAAATCAAACCACCAGTTAAACCACAACTCCTTGATGGTGATTTTCTGATGCACAGTTTCTTAGTGATTTAAGCTAATGGATTTTACTCACCAAATGGATTCTACTAGGGTATGCACTTTGCCAGTTACCACAGCTCAGCTGTAGAGTAGCAATTCAATAAGAAAAGGTAATTAAATAGTTTTTGACCTTGTAAGTATACAATACATAAGGATAAATGTTGACCTCATTATTAAAAAATTTATTCAGAAGATCAGATACATTTTTTTTGTTGATGCCTTGGCATGCTGATTCAGGCCTAGAAGGAGTTGGAAACAGAGAATGTTAGAGGTTTTTAATAATAAACTTAAGTGTTAGAAGTGCCATTCTGCCAATTTAAATTAGAGACTTAATCAGTTCATGGCAGAATTAGTGTAATGGCAGAACTGGCACACAAGTATTTTAAAAACAAATGGTGTTGCTTTCACTCCTTTTATTTGCTTCATACTTAGGGACATAGCTACTGTGATATATGCCCTCTGCAAAAAAAAATTCTGTATCTATTCCCATGTTTGACCTATTTATCAGGTAATTTTTGGGTTTTTAATCTTGATATATGATTCTTCTCCTTTTTTTTAAATTTTATTTTTGTATTATCTATACTTCACATGATGTAATGTTTGCTTTCCTTTTCATGAGATATATTTTTCCCTCTTTTTCAATACTGGAGTATTCCAATAGCATTTCTCTAATCATAACACTTAGCCTTGTCGTTTGCCTTTTCACAAATATGACTAGGATATTTTAAAGGAGAGTCGCATGATTTAACAACACATTTTTAATATGACCTAAGATGAAGAGTGAAAACATGTTCCAGCTTTGTGCAAGCACTGATTATAAAAACCCTCATGTAGGAGTACTGTAATTAAGCCTTAGGAGTGCAAGAGTCTTTACGTATTTTGACAATGCCACTGTACCATGAATGACATGATTGGCTTTCTTCCTAGAGATGGAGACCTGGAGAGGGAATGTAAGTCCAAAACATAATTACTAGATAGACTTGGCCAAATAATTAATCTGTAGTTATCACAGCACACTTGTCTTGCTTATAGGGATCCATTTTTATCCAAGTAAACAGTCCATAAAATCAAACAGTTATCCTCCCACCACTCCCTTAGGACACAAAGATGGAAAGCAAGGTATAAAAATATAAGGTGCATGCTGTGTTTTTGTTCCTGAACAAACTTTTGATCTTTTGCTGAAATAATTTTTTCTTGCTAGTTTGAAAGGATTTCTTTGGCTTTTACGTAAGTATCTTTTTTATTTCTTTTATTTCTTAAAAATCTACCACTCTCTTTTAAAATAAATAGCTTTAAAATACTCTTGAACTAACTCCTTTTTTTCTTTATATGATTCTTATTGATATTTTTATGCCTTAGAAGTTTTGCCAATAGAGTTCACAGAGTTCAAGTTAAACTGATTTTTATGCAAAGCATAGAGTCAGGCAAGTTGGAATGAGCATCCTAAGGCAAATATTTTGAGTCTGTAACATTAATCTGAGGATCTCCTGGACAGGCTTCTACATGCACTATGTAGAAATTGTCATTGAAGCAAAATGATCTGAACAGTTGAGTCCATCAGCTATTTTGCAGCACTCTAGTAAAAATTAAAAAAAAACCCACTCTACACATTCATTCGTTATTATATTAGAAAAAAAGATCACTGTCTGCTAGTCTTACTGCTTGTACTGTGCCATCTGTGCTTGTAAAAGTAATAATAAGCAATGAACTGCATATGCCATCTGTATTCAGATCTTTAATAACAATTAGGTAATAATAATCCCCAAGAAATCACTTGTTAACTGTGATAATTGATTAAATGTAATTATTTTGTATAATAAACTCTAATCAATGTTTTACAGTGCTGATAATGTCTTTCTTCACCCCCCTCTTTTTTTTCCATAGTAAATTCCCCCGCATGTTTGAGCAGCTGTGCAGGAAAATTACTGATTTTCCTGGGTTAATGACTGATTTTCTACCAATCAAAATCCAAGACTCAGTCTGCTAGGTTTATAATCAATTTTTTGTTTTTTCTTATGAACAAGGTAAAATGTAAATATAAAGTAACACTTGGCAAAATTAATTACTTCAGAGTAACTCCTTATAAGTTTAAGGATGAACAAAGATTGACAATTCACGTAAAAAGTTCATTGCAGTACACTCCAGTATCAGTGGACTGTTCTGTAGCAAAGGTGTTTCCCCACAAAACTGGTGGTAACAAATAACCCCAAGACACAGAAGGTGGTTGGTTGATTTGGTTGCAACTCCAATCCTAAGACCCCAGTCCTGCAAAGATTTAAATCTTAAATCAGGTGAAGCAGTCCATCAGTCAGTTTCCAGTATGGGTCTGAATTCCAGCTCAAATTTAAGTATGAGTTTCAGTGCTCTAGTAACCTGAATCTTTACACTGATTTCTGCACAGATGAGTTGGGTCTTGTGTTCTTACGGCATATTCATTTTCGTAAAGCCAAGCTCAAGCAACATTTGTGAGATGAGGAATTACATCTGAACAGCAATCTGTAGAACGTATGTCCCAACAAAAAATATACTAAAAAATGTTCAGACATGCCTCTCCCAGAACAAGACCAAGTATTACATTAGCATAATCTACTATGGCAATATAAGAGGGAAAAAAAGAATCTTGGGTTAGTTACTATGACAATACGAATCTCTTCTCTATGACTAATGTAATTAAATCACATACACAGGTTTTAAAAACTCTTAGAATTTTTTTCATTTTAATTATTAGAGATGCGTTACAGAAGGAAATGCAAGACTCAGAATCCATCTTACAGCTGTCAGCAAACATTTATTAGATAGAAATGATCCTGATTCTCTGCAATGAGTTCAAACTGGTAGCTCGAAAGAAAACCAACAACCCAGAAGCAGTGGTGCTATAAAATTAGAGGCTAAATTAGAGACCGGTAGGCAATCACAATGCTATAGCCTCATCAGGATCACAGAGACCTAATGGGATAGCTCCCATGGCTGAAGTGCTGCAATCACAGGAATGTTTAGGAGGGGACCCCTCCAGATTATTTAGTCCAGCCCCACTGGCCAAGCAGCATTAGACAGAGCCAGTTGCCCAGGACTGTGTCCAGTCAGGTTTGAAATATCTCCACATATGGACGCTCCACTGCCTTTCTGGGCAACCTGTTCTTGTTTTTGACTACTCCCACAACAAAACATTCTCTTCTTGTGTTCGTACTGGATTTCATGGGGTTTGATTTGTGCCCATTGCCCTTGGCCTGGCACTGAGCACTGCTGAAAAGAGCCTGACTTGCTCATCTTCATTTGCTCCATTAGGTATTTATACCCTTTGATAAGATACCCCTGAGCCCTTTGTTCTCCAGGCTGAACAGTCTCAGCCTTTCCTTGCAAATCCAGAGAGAGAAAAAGGAAAGAATTTGTAGAGGAACAGTGATCAGAACTGAAGCATTTTTTTTTTAAATTATGTTTCTGTAGAAGAAATATATTCATATAGCATTTTGATTTTTTTTTTAGATTTTTTAAAAGAAAATACCTTCAAATCAGCTCAACTGAAATACATCTCAAAATCAAAACTCTTAATTTCTTTTGCAGACCTTTGTTTTCAGGTTTTATTTGTTTTTAAGATGCAACTGGCATCCCTGATTTTCACCAACTGTTCCCTGCACATAGACCAAGAACTGTGGGAAAAGGAGGAAGATATTACTTTTAATATGCTTAGAATAAGACCATTTATTCAGAAAAGCTTATTCTAGCTTGCTACCCCATAGAGTCCCAAAAGAATTTGTTGGCCATGATATTTAATGTTTTTGCAACATAAAATTCATGTGCCTTAAACAGTAAATATTGATTTTGTCATTCGGGAAAGATATTTGTTAAATATGTAAATTAACTGTATACATTACTTGCCTGAAGTTCTAGTGACACAGAAATCAAATCTATTTTTTCTTTTCAGTAAGTAACCACTTGATCCTGAAGTGATTCTAAATTTCATTCATGTGCGTCCTTAATTTCTGAGTCCATTTCAGGTTGATTTCCTACTTCAGAAATAAATATAAGTTTTGCTGGAAAAACCTGCTACATGTATATTTAAAAATGAAGAGACCTGTAATTCTTTAGATTCACATCCCATATTTTGCATTTTCTTGGTATGTCCCATGAGTTTTTTGAACACATAGGGCTTCCAGTATTATTCTGTATATGCTAACTATTTTCAAGCAAGTACTTTTGGTACATGGATGTCATATAAATGCTAATACAGTGATATAATTTCCAGTGCTTTTCAATTCATGCAAATATTTCCTACCTTGTGCTTAAAATTCTTTGCATTTAGTATTATTTATTTGTTATATTTTCATGGATATGCAAAATAAATAGGGGAAAGTGAAAATTTATATCCAATGTTGACGTAAATTTCCACTTTTCTCAAAATGGTTATTTTTGCTTTAAAATATACAGAGAGATTATTGCTTGTGGTTCAAACTCAGTCTCAGAAATTAACTACATAATAGCTTTGTTATTGGACTTACATTAAAACCTGTCCCAGCATTATTAAACTAAGATAAACATAACAGTCAAAATAGAAAATGCTCAGAAAAAATTATAACCCAAAACAAAGAAAAGATTGCAGACCCACGACCAGTGTTCTTCTCTAGACAATACACAGAGTATTGTATTGCAAGAAGATGAAGGTAGAGACAAAAATACTTGAAGCAGCATGAAGGGCTTTTTGAAAAAGTTTTGTCAGTTCAGCTGAAAGTGAAGATGCCAGACCACAGCACAGTTTTTATACCAACATGTTTAAAACAGATTGCCTATTTTCTTGCTGTAGCTACAATGAAATGCCCTATATAGACTTCTACAAATGAAAGGAAACAATGAGTGCTTTCCCAAATTGTAAAACACGCTGCTTCAGCAAGCTGGCACGAGGATGTATGATCCCTTTTTCCCAACAGCATAAGCCAGGATAATTAGTAGCATACCTGACAGGACTATGGGAGGATTAAAACCATGTTTGTACGTTTCTGTGGAGCATCACCAGTGTTATAAATAACAATACAGATGGCTTGTTCCCTTGCAGTTCCACCAGCAGCTGTACAGTACTTAATGTTTAATAGATAGAAAGGAATTGATTTACATCATTTTCAGAATAGCCCTTTACCTATCACAGTGACTGTTGATCACCTTACACCGAGACTCAGCCACTTGATTCCCTTGGCCTATAATTGCAATATGAAGTATGCATTTTCCCTGGCAGAGCCACAGTTTAGCCTAGTATGTGTTGAAAACTATGGCTTTGCTTTGCAAGATGGGTAATTTCAGAAGGACCCAACTGGTTTCCATGAAGAATAATTCATCTGGATATTACCTTATGGAATGATTTACATACTCCAGAGCACAGACTAGCCATCAAGGAGTTTTCAGGTGGTGGCTCTCTGTTTTGATAGCTTTACTGACATTTTACATTAACATAGATAACATAAGTACTGAAACACTGATGACATTTTTAGACTATAAGAGAAGTGTTACAAAGCAGGGGTTAATAGTACTGTAGCTAGCTATCTGCTTTTAATTTTGGAGACTTATATCTTTATTCCATAAATAAGGAGGTTCAAAAGACATTCCAGCTTGCATTTGCTCATTCTTTTCACTTTAAGCCATTATGAATGTGCTGGAATGACTTAAATGTCCACCTGTGGGTTCCACAAGCAGGTTGTGAGCTAAAAGATGACAAGAGGTGAACTGTTCTTCAGCACAGAGGAAAGGAGAGGCGAGTAGACTGACCCAGACAGGGGTTTAGAATAATAAATTGGAATAAACCAGGCAGCCGATGCCACTGGATAATGCTCAGTCCAGTAATAAACCTCTGGCCAGCAACAGGAGGCTACTGTAGAGGTTTTCACCTTACCCCTGTTTTCCACCATGGAAAAAAAAAACAGCAGGAAGTCTTTTGTGTGGTAGCACTGAGACCTCACTTGACATTGTCAAGCAGGTCAGTGAAAACATAAAAATCTCTGACCCACTTTTTTGTGTGCCAGGACACCAGCCCAGCCCCCTGGGAAGAGACGGTAGCTGGTGCCCTGTACTGTTAGAGTGCACAGATGCTAACAGGGGTCTGTGTCAGCTGGAAAGGCTTTTCCACAGTCTTCGCAAAGTGATGAAGGGAGATGGTATGGCAAATAGGCTGCTGAAAGAAAGCAAAAGGGTCTTCAGACAGAAGAATCTCTGAAAGTTTCAAAAGGATGATGCCTTCCTTAAAGTAAGCATAAGATGAGTGATGACATGATTCTTCAGAACTGGAAGAGAGAAACAAAAGTGCTTTTTGAGGTTAATTTTCCTGGGCTATTTTCCTTTTTCTATTCAGTTTTCAAAACTAGTCTTGAAAATAAAGCAGTGATGCTTAAAAGCTTCCATAAAATTATGGTGCTAAAATTACAGCATTGATCTGCCTTAGGGGAAAAATTCACAGCCTTGCAGAGAAATGGTAAACCAGCAAAGTCAAGAAGGCAGTCACAGTTAGAGCTGCTAGGGAGAACCAACTTTTTATAAATTAATCATTGGTCAAAGTACATTTGTTTTCATGCATTATTGTATAACATGCCATGTATTCCCTGCCTGAGGATTCTCACAAGGAATGAAGACAGCATCATACTACACACTTGCCATGAAATTACTTGTCTTCTACAACCTTAAAAGAAACATTTCTCCAAAGTGTTACATTTACTGAAGACTTTCCTTTACTCCTTCCCTTTTGGCAAAATCAGACTCTCATGTAGCATGTATCTACTTCAAATTCACAGAAGAAATTTTTTGTGTAATCCTGGATTTCTACTCCTTCCCAGCAGTTTTACTTTGTTCCTCCACCCTTCTTCGCTACAAAACTAGCTTGTAACTCATTTGCTTCTTACATATTTATTGCAAAAGTAGAGTTTGAGAATAATTTGCAGTTGGGAATGATAATTTATACACCATTCTGGGACAGTTTTTAAGGTAAGTAGTGCATTACAAAAAAATACAGAGGTTTTGATTCAAAAACTTGAGGAAGCTGAAAATCCCAAAGGCATTGAAATTAAAAGTATGAAATTAAGAGCTAAGGCTTCAGTGGAAGTCATGCTTTGAAATTCTTTATAAATCTGGATAATGCCAGATCTCAGCCATCCCCTTGCAGGAGAGAGTGGCCCGAAAGACAGAGCTGAATCCATGCAATGGTTGCTTGCCACTGTTTTTCAGGGCTCTCTATGTTAGGAGAAACTAATGGTGGAGTCAGATACCTGTTTTATGCAATCCTTTCCATGGGCAGAAAAGGTTTATATGGCCTAATCCCCTTTAACCCTCTAGCAAAGTTAGTAGGATGCATTGCTTTGTCATCTGCTGCAAGTCTTTCTCTGTAAGAGTTTATTATTTTCAGGAGTATTTTGAACTGCTTTTGCATCGTTTCTACACTTTGTGCTGATGGTCTCACCAGCACCCAGTCCTTCTTCTTGCTTTCCTCTTAGCATGCTGTTACTTCTCTGCCTGTGCTCAGTATATTTCTGCTGTTGTCTTTCGCATTCACATCCCACCAATCCCTCGTACTTCACAGCACCAAAAGGTATTTGTTAAATTGTATAAGCTACTCTCTGCCCACTCTTATGCAGTAGTTTCTTTTGTTTAGGTTATTCTTAACCTAAGGGGAATGAAGTTGCCTTCTCATTTAGCCTGGAATATGAAATGGAAATATAACCAAGCAAAATGGATGCACTGGGAGATTTGGCATAAATTCTGGGTAAAAGCAGATTGTCACAGAAACAAATTATCTAGCTGCAGGGACAGTGTGGAAGGGTTGAATTTCAAATTGAACAGACTCAAAATATATTAAAATCTACCGGATTTGCAAACACCTGTGGAAATCTGCAACTGTACCTCCACAGGAAGAAAAGCATGGGTTTGTCTCAGATACAGACTTCATGTGTTTTATGACAAAATGTTGAACATAATCCAACATTTTGGTGAGAAAAATGTTGTGGCAAAAGATATGTCAACTGCTCCTGTTGTATGGAAAGAGTATGATTTTTTTTTTAGTTTAGTCATGGTAGTCAACTTCACGCAACACCGTACTTTTTTCCACGCCACTCAAGGTTTCTGTGGAAGAAAATCAGACTTCTGGTATGCAGTCTGTTGATCTAGATTTTCCCCATGCTCTCCAAAATAGTCCTTCTTGCAGATAAATAATTCTCTGTCTCTATGAAGGTTGTAAAGAACTTTCACACTAGTACTGGAGCAATGAATAACAGCTCTCACAGGATGCTGATTGTCAGAAAGACCACGAAGATGAAAATCAGGGCATTGATTTCACTGATTTGGCAATTTAGGACACATTCCCTCCTCTACATTAGTGTTCTCATTTGAAGCAACAGTGCAGTTTTGAAGGACTATTTCCTTGATTGTCCCTTTCTAGTTTGATTGGCAAAGCAGTTTTGTTGCACGAATGAGGCTCCCTTCAGAAGAATGAAAGCTTGTATCTCTGTTCTAGATGTGAGTCTTCATACTAAAACCACAACAACATTGGCTGGGAATTGTCCTGAGCAATAAGGGAGGAAAACAAATCTGGAGACGGAAAAGCCTAGAGACTCTCTAGCAACACACCTGCAGAATCTGACCCTATCTGGAGAGTCTGTGCTTCCAGGACATTGTCACAGCAATCTTCTGCACAGCTGTTTCACAGATTCATCCTTCGAACCCTGTCAGGTACCTCTGAGGCCCAGCAAAGAGGATTCTGCTATCAGGTCTTACACTGTCGTTTTCTTCCCTCTCATGATTTGTGGTCTAATGTTCTGATTTTTGAAATTGCTTATTTTCTTAGCCTCAGGATGAGCTAAAATCTCATGCAAAATTCAAACAAGAATGATTACAAGACTCATCAAGTTTAGGACATTCAGGCCAAGCTGCAAAATAAAATCAATGCCAGTTGCTGCCTTTCATAATCTGTTTACTTCCTGACTCTGTGATGCTATTAAATTGCTTCATCTCCAAGTAATCTTATTGGCCTTTACATTTATGCTACAGCTGACAGGATTAGCTCTGAAAAGCACTTACATATTACCTGTGATATAAACAAGGAGATTAGTGGATGGTCCTTTGGACTGAAGCTATTATTTTCTTTGTAATTTATGTACTGGATTCCAGAGGCAGAACACATCCCCTTGTACAGTTAAAAGGCTTGTAATAAGGGGTGCAAAGAACCTACTCCTCCTGTCAGAAGGCCTTTTAGAACTCTTTCTGTGAGAAAAATCTCTTCGCCCCTGCATTTTCTGCAACAGACTATTTGAACATCTGGTATCAGTGTAGCTTGTCCAGCAGCACACTCCAAGAAATTGCAAGGAAACAAGCAGGCAACAAGCTGACATGGTTTTCACCCACTCTGCCTACTTGGAATGTGGGGCCATTTTCACAGTCTAAATTTTATTCATCTGCTAAGTAAATTTTGTTGGGGACCCTAACTTGCTGTGAGGAATACAACCCAGGGATTCAGGGAGCTACTGCTTCACTAAAGAACACAATGAATAGTTGCGAAACTTGGGAGCTAGAACACATTGTATATGTGATATGTGATACATCGCACATAATATTGTAAAAATATACAAACAGAGAACCATTTCTTATTGTTTTTGTTATGTTTACCAGCAGAGGCATTTTCTTCAACTTGGGCTACTACATGATGTATGAGCATTTGGTTCTTGTGACAAAGTCTGATTTCTAAAAGAGGATATTTATTTTTCTGCAGTGCTAAGCGTTCATCTTTTTGTCGCTTCCCTGGCTTAGATTGCTGAGGTTATTTCGAGATCAATTTTCATCTCCTATTTAAATCATATGGCTGCTGGCTCAAATCCAGCTTAGGTCAGTAATTCTGCCATATACATGAAGCAAGTTCTTGGCCTGAGCCAATTATTCCTGCTGAAGAGGTTGTCATGCTACAGGCAAATAATAGCAGCTCTCCTGGCATTTCTCCTACCAGCTTCACTAGAGACATTACTGAAGAGGTGTACAGGATGATCTCTTCCAGCTGGGACCGAAAATTGTGCTGCCTTTGTAAAAGCACTGTGGAAAAAAATCAGTACGCCATTCACTACAAAAGTGAAAGAGTTAATCTACATGCTAATAACATTGTTATTTGCTTACAGATGCAAATATTTTAAATTAGATTATGTAAGTAACAATGGTGACTTGTCAGCCATAAAAAATCATTAAGGAAAATTAGAACTACTCTAAAATAAAAAGAAGTTCTTAAAACCTTTTAACATTAGCTGTGATCCTCTTTGTTAAATGTTTCCTTCCTTGTTTTAAAAAAAAAAAGAAATCTTTGTTCTACACTGATGTTTTAGTTCCAACCAGGTACAAGTGAGATCTGACTGATTTCAGCTAGTTAATTCTGACAAGCTTTGCTGGGTGATTGTATTTAATCTGGAAGGGTATCTACCGTCAGAGAAAATTTTAGTCTTGATAGCACTTGCCTAGGTGGCACGGAAGCCCTTTTCGTCAGATTCATGCCTCAAATTAAACCTGGAAACTGTCCTTCTTTCCTAACATGTATTTACAGTACATATTTTAACTTTCCACCCAGGTGTGTAGTTTCACCATCGTGACACCTGGTAGTGGGAACAGAAAGTTGCTAGCCTCTTCCCAAAGGTTATGGCAATGTCAGGCTGTGAAAGCAGTAGTGTGGTGCAGGGGGACAGCTGGCATTTGCCACCCTCCCCTGACCCCCTTGAGAGCATGGATATCCTTGCAGCAATATGTTAAACCTCTGCTGAGCTGGGCCCAGTCCTGCACCTGGTTCCTACACCTGCCAGGGCCATGTGCTTGGGCTGCCACGCAGGCTTGATCCCCGTGTGCCTGAGAGCCACCCGAGGGGCTAGCAGGAAACAGCCTGGATGTGAGCATGATATCCTGGTTGGGAGGAAGGGTTTCCTGCCCGGAAAGTACTGCCAGGCTGTCACACTCAGCAGTGCAGAAAGGTGAACCCTGATGGAGTTTTGGGAGCCCGTCATGCTAGGGGTGGCAACGGACAGAGGTGACCACAGTCACTCCCACTCCCAGCTGTCTCCCCACTCCAGGCTGAAGCAGCTCCAGGGCCACTCAGAGATGCCCACCCAGACTGGATCTGCTGTACTGCTGGGAAAGCATATTCCCACTCTGCTCACTAGCAAAGCAGCTGGGAGGTGTTCAATGCAGAGGGACAGAAGCAAATCTTACAGCATCAAGGGTTTCCTGCCAGCAGCCAGCCAGCAACCTATACCCAACCAGGGCTTTGATGCATTTCAGTGAAAATGGGGGAGCTAAGTGGAGCTGATAATCTGCCCTTTTGCATCACACTCCAGGAATTACCTGGATACTCACTAACTCGAAAAACATGGGATCTAAATAAATAAATAATGAAATAAGCCTTGTATCATTTATAAGTAATGAAAATGGAATCTGCCTGATAAGATGAACCCATCAGTAAACAATAATGCTTCAAAAGGACACTGACAGAGTCAGTAGGCCACAAATTTGGACTTTTATTCTTGTCTCTTTGTAAGAGCATGTAGATCTCCCAGTATCAACTAACATGTTTGGAGCAACCTTATTGTTCTGTAGCAAATAAAGCAGCATTGGTTTTGCAAGGAAATAAAGAAAAGAGCATTAGCAATGCTGCAGTCATGAGCTTTCTGTCAGAATATGAATAAGGCATAAATCAGCAAACAATATAAAAAAACTCATATCCAGATTTTTACTAGAACATTATAAAACATCCAAATAAAATGTCTTTCCATGTTTTGAAAAAAGACCTCAAGTTACTCCCTGAGACTGTAATTTCATATTTCAAGCCGTGTATATACGCCCATTCTGAATATGACTGATGAAAGAAGGGGTGGGGTTTTGTGTCTTCATGAAAGAAAAACACTTCATTCGCTGCCGTCTTCTGAATCTGATTTCACTCTGTGCAATGGAGTTGATATTCTGACACTTTCTAAAGACATCAAAATCTGCAGATGAAATATAAAGACCAAAAATATAAATAAGTAGAATTTCAGGAATATGTGATTAATTAACAGCTGAAATAAATAACACAAATTTTATTTCTACTACCTCATAGCCTGAACATCACTGTAAAGTTGAAATTTGAGACAGAAATTTAGATAAATTTGAATGTGAATTTTTCTTTCAAAGGAATGACTAGATTAGTCTGGGGTCAGGGGGGAGGTGTGTTTTTTAGGAAAAATAGGAAGCATTTTATAACATTTTATCTGATTTCCAGAGGAAGTAAAAAGAAACCAATTCTTCCTTCACACAACTTGTTGTTAAAAATTAGTGCAAATATTTCGTATGCAAAGAATACGGTCATTCTGCTGAGAAGTAGAGGTTTTTGATAGGTATGCTTTGCTGGCTGTAGTGATAGCAGAGCTATTGTTCTGTTAAAACAGGAAATAAAAATTATCACTATTCAAAAAAGTTTTAAACAGGATCACTAATGACAAAGAATGTCAAATAGCCATTAAATTTCTGAAAATGAAAACCATCTGTCCATTACCCTTTCACTGAGTCTAGCTCAATGTGTCATTTTAAAGTGTTCTATCAAGCTACATCAGTCACTCTTCATTACACTACTACCACAGCATCCAGAGACATGGCAGGCACTTCCTAGAATTGGGTCTGATCCAGCTCAGCCTTTCTACAGCTTTTTGAATGACCAACTTTCCCTCAACATCTTTAGTGCATGCTAAATTAGAAGCCTGATCCTGCAAATCTTAGGGATAAATTTAAAGAGCTTTAATAAACTTCTATTCTGTCAATTCCCAGGCAAACTACCACTGACTTCCAAGGAGGCTGCCTGACAACTGATTAAGCACAGAGTAAATCTTCAGGGTTTAGTCCACTACTTTTGGTGTGACTAATAAGAACTATTTACCTGAATAAGGGAAAGAAATACACGGCATCAGGTCGTGATACTGCAGGAATTTGTCATCACACCTGCAGCTTACAGCTGGAGCTGTAACTGCAGTGACGAGAGTCTCCAATCATTCTCCTTGCAAGCGTTGTTTTCATCTTAAAATCAGTCCTATTTAGGAAATTACTAAGGAAGTGACATATTTTTCTCTCTTCTTTTAGGAAGAAAAGGGGTTTTGTCTCAGAAAACCTGAAATGTCTTGCAAGGTAAAAAGCAAGCAAGCTCCAATGAAAAATGTTTTGTAGGAAAGGTCTAATTGCTATGCAAAAAGTATTCTTGCTGCAATATTTGGTATCTCTGCAATATTTCTTTGTTTTAAGCAAAGGATGAGGTATAGTCCTTGCTTGTGTACAGCAAGAAGGTTTCCATGATTCTGATAGACTTTGAATTAATTAATTAATTAAGGAGAACAAAACTTTTTATCTGTGCAAGATGAAGATCGCTATGTCATATACCTGCCAGCTTTTCTGGGAAATTTAAAAAAAGAAAAAAGTTGATTTGGCAATGTTGTTTCTTTTGGCTAATGCAGTCACATGTTTTTGCTATACTTTTTCTTGGAGGAGAAACCTTACCATGAATATAAAAGATACATAGTCTAAATGTAATTCATTTATCCACGGTTTGTAATTTTATGTTAGATAGTGGTGAGACAAAATTATTTTAACAGAATATGTGAGTAATTGCTCTTAAATTCCCCGTCAGACTGTTTTGTCAACTTTAACAATTTCTCTTGAAGTTCATTAAAACTCATGCTGCTGCATTTTTCACTGCCAGATTGGGCACCATTGAACAGCCTTGATTAGTCCAGAACATGCTGGATTATTTTGGGTAATGGTATATTTTAGAAACTTTTGAGATTTTGTGTAAAGTTTTTCTGCGGGAATTATTTTAAACTAGGAAGTACTTGAAAGGTCCGGTGCCAGCTCCAGAAAAGAAGTCCGTATGGTCTTTCCAGTGAAAAAAAAATTAAAATATGTATATTTGAGTATGATATCTGATTAATCTATATAGACTGAAAACTGTCTTTCATATGTCAAGTTTACAAAGAGAACTATAGGACTTTAAGGATGATTAAAATATGTTAGAAACACTCCTTGGTACACATTATAGTGTCAGTTATCTGGAAAAAAAATTGTAACAATTTACAGGAAAAACCTTCCTGTTCTAGAATTGGAGGCAGTGAAATGTCTTTTTCTTGTTGCCTTTTTTCCTCTTTTCATTGTTTTGCTAATATATTTCAAGTCCATGAATAAAAATTAGTTATTTCTATTATTGCTTCTTGCCACCTGCAAAGGATCTACGAGTTCAAACACTTTGAATGTAATAAAAGTAATGTTAGACAATGGAACCTGGTGATGGATATATAAGACATAGTTTATTTTTTTTTTTAAACCTGTCCTTCTGGCATGCAGCTGTAATAATTCTTCTTTTCAATATAAATTAAAGCATTATCAAGTTATGACTCCAAAGACAGTTAACAGGATAGAGACTGGAAAAGAAGTATTGTACATTTAGAAGACTTAATCAGCTCAGTCTAGCAAATTAATGAGAATTACCTTTAGTCATAGACCAGCATGCAGTAGTATTTGAGAAACCATAAAAAAAAATCCTGCAAACTCTTTATGTAGTGTCTTTTAAGTATCTGACCATTACAACCACTTTTTGAAAACATCTTTATATTCGTGAAGTACACAGAGGCCATATCTTTATAAATGAGTGTAGCTCAGTAGCTGGAAAGTGAGATCTACTTTCTGGTAGGCTCATCTATTTGAAAGGAAACAACTGTCTTTTGCACAAAATGAAAAAAGTCTGCAAAAAATGGTAACTTAGTCTGAACAAATATATAAACCAGATTGGATGATTCATAATTATCTTAGTCAAAACTTCTGATTGAACTACAGAATATATTGCTCAGAAAAGAGATCTGTCTGCAACCAGTTTGAGAACAATCAACCACAATGGAGAAGCAACAATACTCACAAGTTCAGGTCATCGCTTATTATCCATACTGATACAACCTACATATTATCTCCAATTGGAACTTGCAAAATTTCATCTTCTAAATACGAATATCAAGACACTATACAGGCTCACAATATCACCTTTGATTTCCTATCTGGACACTTCAGATTGCAGCTGGCCAGACTATTCATTCTGAACTGTCAACAGGTATGCATCTTTTTACTGTTTATAGGTTAACATTGATCATGAATTTTATTATAAAATCAGATACAATTTTGTGTTGGAAGGAACCTTAATGATCATCTAGTTCCAAATTCCCTGTTATGGGCAGGAACACCTTTCACTAGACTAGGTTGTTCAGGGCCGCATCTAACCTGATCTTGAACACTCCCAGGAATGGGACATCCACCATGTCTCTCGGAAATCTGTCTCACTGTCTCAATATCCTCATTGTAAAACATTTCCTCCTTATATCCAATTTAAATCTAACTTCTTCTAGTTCAAAATTCTTACCCCTCATCCTATCACCACACTCACTTCCTGATAGTCTCTCTCCAGCTTTCTTGTTGCCCTGCCTCGGGTACTGGAAAATTGCTAAAGGTCTCCCTGGAGCTTTTTTTTCTCCATGCTGAACAGCTCCAATTCTCTCAGCCTGTCTTCATGGGAGAGGTGCTCCAGCCCTCTGGCCATTTTTGTGGCCCTTCTGTGGACTCACTCCAAGCCAATTTTTTTCTTAAGCTGGGGGCCCCAGAGCTGGACACAGCACTGCAGGTGGTGTCTCATGAGAGTGGACAGGGAGAATCCCCTCCCTCGACCTTCTGGCCATGCTTCTTTTGATGAATCCCAGGATTCAGTTGGATTTCTGGGCTATGAGTGTACATTACTGGGTCATAGTCAGTTTTTCATCCACCAGTGGCCTCAAGCCTGTCTCTCAGGGCTGCCTTCAATCCACTCATCACACAGCTTATATCCATGTTTGTGATTGCTCCAACTCATGTGGAGGACCTTGCACTTGGCCCAGTTGAACTTCATGAGGTTTGTACAGGTCCACCTCAAAAGCCTGTCCAGGTCCCTCTGGATGCCATCGCTTCCTTGCAGCATGTTTACCACACCACAAAATTTGGTGTCATCAGCAAAATTCCTGAGGGTGCACTCAATCCCACTGTGCATCAACAAAGATGTTAAATAGTGCAGGTCCCAATACCAACCCCTGAAGAACAGCACTTGTCACTGGTCTCACTCGGACATCAAGCCATTGACCACAACTCTTTGAGTGTGACGAGACAATTCGTTATCCACCACTATCTTTATTATTATGGAATTTTGTGTATTTGTAGTAATTGCTTAACAAATGAGAACCCTGGACTTATTTGAACTGGATCTTATTGTGCATATTCAGGTCTCAGAGTGGTTTTTTTTCACTTCACCAAGCAGTTGCAGCACCTTCATATCTCGCTGCATGATTGGTCACATCATTAGTTATTTTGACAAAGATGTGAGATGCATAAACGCTGTAATTCCTGCCTCAATGAGCTAATGGATGAGTCTCCAATGGGAATGTAACTATGGAGTTTGACAAAACAATAGGCCAGAGCAAAAACAGTAAGATACAGCACGCAACAGGATGGGTTATTTCTGCACATAAATTAAAATGAATATGCCAAACAAGGGGCTGTTTCAGGACTTTACACACTGATCTGCAAGAATAAAAATTAGGAGATTTGGCAAGCATAGAGAAAACACTATGATTTGGGGAGTGTGGAATAAAGCATAAAAATAACTTTCAAACCAGTCAAAAAAGAGACTGAATGAAAGTTAATATCTTCAGTGTGGACTGTGATAAGAGGCTGTCCATCAAAAGCACCACACAACGTACAGCAATGAGAAGTACATAGACAAATTGCCTACTGACAATCCCGATATCTCATAGTTAGAAGGCCTGTAGAGAGAGTGTGGTGGCTACATTCTTAATTTAGGCACCCTCAATAATCCCATAATTACACAAGATGAATTCAGAACCTTGAGCCGTTTAATAATGCAGGGCTAGCCACAATTTCATCCTGCAGGCACAGAGACAGAAGTGTGACGATCATTTCAGACCAAAGCATACAACGTCTCCAGCTGTTCTTAGAGGCTGATCCCTCTCCCTAGGTATTGTACCACGCTACAGGCAGATCATGCTGCCTTTTGAGGTTGAAACACACTAAATGTGTCACTGGAACAGAGAGTTTGCTACTACATCGTCACTGTCCTTGTGTTACACCACCTCCCTTTGCCGCTCCCGCCTGAGCTGGGTGATGTATCTGAGGTTCCTTGAAAGCCACTGGCATTCACACTTGCTCTTTTTCTCATCTCGGAATATCCACATTCTTAAATCATGCAACCAAGTGGCACCCACTATCTAGGTGAGAACAGCCTGAGTGAGGCTTTGCATTGTTTAATCAAAAATACTGCCTACACACATGAATTTCCATCTCTGTTACGATAAATGCACTCCTCCAGGTGAATTAAAATTGGTGGCGTGAACATCCATAGGCAAAGAAAAAATATTAGTCTACACATAACAGGATGAAACATACACGTTTGCAAATAGATTCTCCTAAATATTAACCCAGTTCCTCTTTAGAAGATAGAATCATCACGTTTGTTGGGGCTTTTTCTCTACTTGTCTGGCATTCCCTATGTGCATTTTCACTGATCTGTCTCTCATCACCATAGTCATCATTGTGCTGTGCCACGCAATACTGGAAGCATGGCAAGCATAAAATTGCTCTTATGTTCCTGTTTCATATAGAAAACATTTGTCAAATAACTTGTTGAAGGATGTTGTGAATATTTGGAGCAGAACAAGCAATTAAACACAAATTTCCCAATTTCACTGCTGGTGACATCTCCTCAGCATTATCCCTGGCACTTCATTCTGCCAAGGGAAAATTTTAAAAGTGCATTTTTAGTCTGCTGTCCTACCAAAGACCGAGTCTTAAAACACTACAGCCAGAGTTATTGCCCCAGGCCATACAAGTATGCAGATATTGTGGTGTGCATAGGAAATATCAAAAGTTCTATGTATTGCAAGGAAGGGAAGAGGTACTGAGATTTAAATGCAGGAGGTGGTATGGAAACAGCCAGGGGTAACTAAAGCAAAAGAGAAGAGGAGGTAACACTGTGCTGACAGTGCAGCCTTTGTATGGGAAACTAAAACTATGAGCAGGGATCACTGGAAATCAGGCTTCATCCCTTGCAGTGTACACAGAATTATTTGCTAGGAAGTGAGGCGCTTGCACATTCTTCTAAAGAACTGATTAACGGGGGGTGCTGATCCAGTGCTTTTGCACTGGTTCTATGAAGGAGAGTTAATGGTACACATTCTAAATGCAAATAAATATGTTGGCTTGCTTTCTGTTCTTTCTTTTCTTTTCTTTTCTTTTCTTTTCTTTTCTTTTCTTTTCTTTTCTTTTCTTTTCTTTTCTTTTCTTTTCTTCTTCTCCAAAGTCATTGTTGCTCAGATAAGGAAGGCTTTATCCTTAACCTGTAATTCACTGCATTTTTCTTGTCTTTTCCAGATCACTGGATAATAGCAAGGCCTGCTAGCTCTCAGTAACTTGTTTCTGACACCTTACTAGCCTTTCCTGTGACTGAAAAAAGAAGGTTTATTTTAAAGGAGAAGGTGTTCTCCAGTACCCACAGCTTGTTCACAGTACTAAAGCAGATTAGGGCAAAAAAGCGAGAAATAAATTTCTCAGTTATTTTAAGAGCAGATTTGAAGCCACATGCATGCAAGGTAACAGCGGTAACTGTACTGTCAATAAGGACACATTCAGAAACATACAAAAGAACTGTTTTAAAGTCACAACATAACTATGTGTGTAAAACGTGCCATCTCATATTACACTATTTTTAAGGCATATTTTCATAAGATTGCAGAAATATAATTCACCATTTTAAATAAATTAGTTGCTGAACCCTTGGTTCTTTTATAATGAGCTCATCAAATAACCTAAGAAGCTGTCTTGCCCTAAATGGAGTGCTCCGTAGGATCTCTGACAAGTGACAGCAATTTACAGATTGATACGTGACAGCTTTTATTTGCATCAGAATCCTTTTTTCCCATAAGCAGTTCAAGAAATAGTTTGTGGGACAGAAACATCTTACAAAAATGGCAATGCTTAATCTAAAATAGTAAAATAGCAAGACTTTGTTTTGTTTCTCTTCACCTATAAATTCTTCAAATTTTAAAGAAGCATTTAAATTGAGATAAAACAATGAAGGGATCAATATTATTTCAGGTTTCAGGAAAATATTTTGGAATTTTATAAACATAAAATCTAAACCATATAAAAACTTGCCTCCCTTGGCTCTTGCCTTCTTTGATCACTGATTCATTTTCAAAAAGATGGGCTCAGAATTACATAGATTGTTTAAACAAGCTAATATGAATTCAACTACATGTCCTCCAATGAACAGATGTTTTCTACTCTACAATGTTGATGAGAGTGCTTATCAATAAACAGATAGATTTATTCATGAAAAGTGCCTCCTGGCATTTGTTTTGTTAAAAATAATTAAAGCAAGACATCTCCTTTAATTTGAGGCCGGTGAGGGGGTTGTTTGTGTGGGCTTTAGATCTCATTTAAAAATCTGGTTCCCTTTTTCTTGTACTAATTGGAATTGTTTCAAATATGCCTGTCACATGATGACAGACTGTTGTAATACATTCCTAATGAGGGAGTTAAATACATTAAATAACTTTCTGATGGATTTGTGGTGGTGGTGGTGGTGGTTGGAGAAGTATTTTTTACTGTTTCTCATTTTCTTACCTATTCAGTTCAAATTGGAAAACAAATAAACAAACAAACCCTGAGCCCATCAAATACTAACCCCATGTGAAAAAACCTGCATAATGTAGAGGAAGGAAAAGACAAACAGTGCTTTTAAAGATAATTACGAGCAGTCACCTCAACATTTCTTCCCTACTTGACTGAAATAGTCTGTTTAGAATGTATTATGGAAAATGCCTGACCTGTGAACTAAATCAAACATGCTGTAAATGTAGTGGAATCTTTATTAATGTAAATTAGAGAGCCCGAATATTTTGTTGCACGGAGGTCAGTTGGAAACACTGTAATCTAATTACTCTTCAGTTTCATTTATGTGCACAGACATTTGCTCCTGTAACAGGGAAGACCGTTCCTTTTGGCAGCAGCGACGATGTGGAAGCCTCCAGTATTTGGAGGCTGATAACAGGACAAATGTGCTGGCGCCCTGACAGAGGGCACAGGAGGGCACGCTATTAGATAAGTGTTTCTGCTACATTACCCAGACAGCATTGCCCTTCACAGAATGTTCCAGCCATTGTGAAGTTTGATATCACACAACTATAGAATGCTAATGCCAGTGCAATTATGTATTTTGGCTTTCTTTTTGGTAATAGTGTGTACTTAAGCAAAATTTAGTACTATCTTATATATTCCTACAGCTGGATAATTAAAGGGCATTTCAGTTTCTTTTACACGGATCTAATGATATGAAGATCAGTGGCTATTTAAAGTGTTATTCACTGTGCTCAAAGAGTTCTGACAATTAGGTCTGTTTTCAGGCACAAAATGTATTTGGTAGCAAAAGAATGACAGTTTGGCTCAATTTAGACAAATTTATTTCTCCTGGGTTAATGTGTGTGCCACACAGGCTTCCTTGTATTTTCCCTCTTTTAAGTAGAATTTGCAGGTGCAGAGCTTTAGCTTGAATGTATGACAAACATTATGTGATAGAGCTCCAGGAAACTCAGAATCAAGACTGCATTTTCACAAAATGACACAGACCGGTAGTGAAGGAACAATGAGACACTTGCTGCTGTCCCAAAGGAATATGATGTTCTCGCCAATCAATTTAAGGAAGTCTCTCTGCAATACAGGATATCTTAAAATGAGATAAATCTGCAAAGAAGGTGAAAGTATTAACTTGATTTATAGACCATCTTTCTGACTTGTCCTCATGGGCACTCAGCTAGAAAGTTATTTTCAATTCTTATCTATTGGTGAATATCAGCATAGAGTTGTCCATGGGACACAGCTGGGAACAGCAGGTATCTTAACATGCTCTGAGCAAAACGTGGTCACTAGAAACTAATTCAATCCTGATAGATGAATTGGCCATGAACGTTTAAGAGAAAGCCTAGGTAGGATTCTTGTGTCAAACTGAGTGGAAACGCAAAAAGCAGGACTAGAGTTACCATCACACACTGAGAACAGTTTTAAGATTGATTTAAAAACACTAAATTACCATAAGTTTAGCAGCACATGGTATTTCTGAATGTGAATTGCTGCATTCTGAAGGAGGAACAGAGGCCATATGTGTTTTGAGTCTGCTTTTCCCCACACAACAGCAAGGGCGAGATGTGTCAGCATCGTATTGCTTGCGAACATGTGGCATCCACGGCTGCTCTCAGCACCAAGGAGGAGCTGCCTGGCAGCTCCCCTCCAGCCTCACTCCTGAGCCATGCAGGCTTCCTGGGGAGCCTCTCTGCAGCCTTAGAAGGTTCCCTGTCTTCAAATGAGCTAAGTAAGCTCTGTATGACAGCCTGTCACACAAAGCAGCTGCTCCTTCCCACTCCCCTCAAAGGCTGGCTCCCGACCCCAAATTCCACCAGCATTCCGACCCCGTGGTGTTTACATGGAGGGAGGGCTGGCGGCACAAGAACCAGGGTACAGCCAGGCCCCGCTCTGCCTCTTCACCACTATGGGCAGTGAGAGGGGTGGCGTGGGTTTTGCACAAAATTGTTTGCCTGATTACAAAATGAGTTATTACACTGTTTCTCAGTGGCTCGGTATCTATTTAGAAAGCAAATAGATTGCATATTCCCCTCCCACCCCTGAACTATGCAGTATATGGCGGTTCAAGTGACAAAGCATTCCACGCAGCAGGGTTTGTATATCCTGGATTTGGATCTGTGTATTCACAGCTATATTTCACATGAGATTTGGTTGCAAAGAATCTTGAAGCAGCTCTTTCTCATGCAGAATTATTAGAAAGTTATGGTGTGTTATAGCTGTTGTCCTCAGATGTTCAGTGTTAGGGAGAAGCATCTAAAATGATTGCACTTCTTCCTTCTTCATTAGGCTATGTAACTTTTCATACATGGCTTATCTCAAACAGTAAAGGATAACTTATCAAATAAGCTACACCTAACCAAAGATTCTTTAATTCTGATACCTAAAGGCTGTTAGTGCTATGAAGCTTAATTGGCACTGATAGATGGAGTAAAATTATGTGATCAGCTTTAAGAATCAACAGTAAAGTATTTTATAATTATATATTTTTAACAGGAACCCATGTTTATGAAATCCATTAGAAAGGGAAAATCAGTGAGTGATTTCCATTCTGATCAGTAAAAATTACTAGGAAAGAACAGAAGAAATGGAAACAAAGACAGCAGCCAGCAAAATCTAGTGAAATTTTCTTTAAAATATTGCTATACCAATGATCAATTTGTATCATGCTTAATAGCAGTCAGCATTAAAAATGGAAATAATCAATTAATGTATTTATCCCTTTACAAACCTATGTTTCTGAGAACGTTAAAAAATGAAGGATAATTAATTTGTGACCAGAGTGTATCTAATTTTTAAAGTTTTGTCTTGTGATTTTCAAAAGAAGCTGCACTTCCTTGCATCTGCAGCCTGAAGAGGGAAAGGAGCTGTGCACAGTGACAAGGGCTTCTTCAGTCCTAGCAGCCCCAGGAGGGGCTCCTGTTTCCTTCCAACACCTCTCCCACTCCTGTTCTTCCCTGCTCCACTCCCCCAGTAAATCTGCTAGCAAGTATAACCCTCTGAGCAGATGGGTAGTAAATACAGAGCTGGAGATTATGTCTGACAATTAAAAGAAAAGTGTTTGACTCGTCATTATGAGTTACATTAGCTAAAGACCTCATACCAGGCTTCTATCTTAAATGCACATATATTCTAGGGATATGCATTTTTTTCCTGACTAACCTTTTAAGAAAATGCAGTGTTTAGAGATATCTACATTTCAGAGTGCCAAACTTGACACCATATAAGGGTCTGTTTTACAGACATAGCCAAGAGCTCCACCTCTCAAGGCAGGCCCCTTGCTGTAGCCCCAGGGTGGGTATTGACTCCCCAGTTCCCAACGTGCATTCCAGCCCCCAGTTCACACTTTATCTGCTCCAGCAACTGGGTGTACACAAGTGCTAGGCAGTACACCTGCAAAACCAATTGATCCCTATAAATTTTACAGGTGTGAATTCTAACACTTGCCTGCTCCACAGTTGCTGCTCCACTGCCTGCAGCATTTGCTCTTCCAAATTGCAGGGAGGTTCAAGTGTAAAAGCTTGCCTTAGCACATTTATGTGCCAAAAATTCTACCTTTATGCCATTATTAGAGCTCCACACCTTGCACCATTCTACATGGATACTGATAGTGCTCATGCTGAATGGGCCTTAAGCAAGGGAGGCTTGCAAGCTTTTTCCCAGATCTCATGGGGTGGAAGGTATCACCGCTGATAGAGATTTTGTTTTTGTTTTGTGGTTACTGAAAACAAGAAGTCTGTTAACCTTAGCAGAAATCAATAAGATTTATCCCCAAAAGCAATGAAATGTGATGCACTTATCTCACAAGAACTCTTGGCAGTATTTCATAATGAGGTATGTCACCACATTTTAGGTTTCTGAGATGTTTTGTCTTGTTTTCTTTACTGACTTGAGGTTGTTCTAATGCTATTTGCAGATGACAACGTCAGATAAATTTAAAGGCTATATGACTTGAAAGTTACATGACATAGTTTTCCTGAACTGCCATAAAGAGAACTGAGTGCAGGAATAAGCCTTTTAGGAAAGTAGAATCCATACCTGTCAGCCGTCTGAAACTGGGAGCAGTTTGTTCCCAGATTTATTTTTTTTAATTGGATATGGTTTGAGCAGATGCCTGGAAAGAGCTATTACAGACTATCTACTTAGAAGGACCCTGTGAGTCACTGGAGTGCTGGTACAAACAGAAATTTAAAGGGCTGAAGTCACACTTTTAATAGACAAAATAGCTGTAGAAGACATAAATGCATTTCTTTCCTTTTTTAAAATAAACCCTAGAAAATACGCTATCGTAAATTTCAGCAATATTCAACTCCCTTTTCTGCCAAATGCCTAGCCACTGAAACCATCTGGGGAAAGTTCAGCACTAGACAGCTTCCTCTGCTATAAGTGTCTTTGCATGTCCTTTTCTGTCTTGTCACTAGTATTTCATCATTCAATCTATAATGGTAGTATCTAACCCCCATTGCTTTGTCCCAGTCTCTGTAAGTTTCTTTGTCTTCTTCCTCCTTCTCATACTTTAGCTCTCTCTCTCATTGAACATTGGTAACCACTTGTTGAGAAGTTCAGCATAGACCTGCTGTCACTGCTTTTGTCCTCTTCAATTCCTTTTCTAACTCTCTTGTGCCTGTGCTCTGATATCCTGACTTCCCCTTGCTTTTCACAGTTACTGCCTCAGTTTTCTGCTCTTCACCTTCTAGCAGGTCACCTTGTCCTCCACCTGGACCAGTTCTATCAATGATAACTATATATCACAAGAAGTCTCCAGCTGAAGGAATTGTTTGAAATGTTGTTTCCCTTCTACCTTCTCTTGGTACTCCATAGGGCTTATACAATGAACTATCATCTAAATTTAGTCTGTTGGCTATTGTTCCTTTCCTCATTATAAAGATATTTAATTCGTAATCCACCTCCATAGTAACATACCCCCAACCTTGTTATCTTTTTTTTTCAGAACTCAAAAACTTACCACATAGATAAACGCTTTAACATACTATCTATATAGTACGTTTACCACTGCTCTGTTACAGTAAATCAGAAATGTTCTGCTGCCTGTCATGGGTACTATAGCCTTGAGTTGCAAACAACAAAGGGTATTCCCCTTATCTCAAATGGCAGAGGTGTGCTGTTTGTAATCTGTTCCTGCTCTTTCCTCAAAACTCCCTCCTCTGCTGATGATACAGCTTTTAAATCTTTGTACAAAAAAAACGTTTTGAAGACTTTTCTCCTGCTGGCTTTTGCACATTTGGATTTCATGTTTGGCCCAACCTTATCACATCAAAATTAGGGCACAGTCAGGCACTGTCTCAACTGCGAGGCAGAAACCAATAGCTGAGAGCTGATGAGAAGCAGCTTCTTAAACTACCTCCTACCTGCTCCTGAGTCTGCAAGCACTATTTCTCTGTTCCATTTTGAAGTCTAACAGCTGTAAAGAGCCAGTTATTTAAGCTAATCGGTTTGCCTTTCCACTGGATCAGAAGGGACAGAAGGAAAGACTCACACCTAGACTTAGCACTTCCGTGCTCCATGGGGATGGGCAACTGCCATCAGGGGCATGCCACCATTCCCAGCCAGCCCTCACCTCCAGGGTTTCATTTCCATTGACACACAGGAGCAGGCTGGAGAAAGCTGGTGAGCAGGTCTGGCTTTGGTGTAGAATTAGGATATGGCCAGAGCACACATGCTGGCTCGGAAACATGGAAATGCTCTCAGATCTGGGAGTGCAGGTGTAACTGTAGCCTTGAAATCATCTCAGCTGAGGTACAGGAAATCTGGGCAACACCAGGATTTCAGATGTCATTTTCCATCTCTCCCTCCAATTTTCTTTCACTGGTTCAAGGGGTTCCAGCTAGGCTTCACCATGGAGAGGATTCCCCCTTTGTCAGGTTGGCTGGCTTCCTTCTGATTGCCATCCTCACAGATGAAGAATTGAGAGAATAAATAGTCACAAGGGCAGGACACACACTGAAGGTCGTTCTGGGTGTAACTGGCCATGTAAGCACCTAGGCAATGACAGGGTCACTTGATGACCATCAACTTTTACAACATTTAAAGTGGGTCAGAGAAGCCCTGGAATATCTGCTTCACTGACTGAAACACATGTTAACAGTCTGAAACCCAACATATGATTATGAGAGGGCAGTCAGGGCTTGTGTGGCTTTCACAGCTGAACCCTGCCAAAGTGAACCAGACAGCAGGTTAAATAAAAAGAAGAGACTAGAGAAATTCAAACATAATCCTCTTCTGGGAAACAATAAGCTTACTTCATTACATTTTGTGCGAGTGACCTTGCAGAACATTTCTATATTGCAGAGAGCAAGATTTTATGTCATAAAAACAGACAAAAAAGGGAAAAAAGAAAAAGGAACTAAGTTTTGCCTGGGGAAAACCGTTACTAACGAAGCTGTGCCATTTCATACTATGATTTTGGTCAGTGTTTCTCTTACAATAAACAAAAAAGAGAAAGAAAAAAAGAAAGGCACCAAAACTGACTGAAAACCCTCCTCAGCAGGAGACAATACATCAGTGTAAAGCTACAGTCCTCTCTGATTTATTCTGTAGGGAGCAATCTTTGCCGTCCAAGGCATGCATTACACGACCTAAAAGGCCTTTTCCTTCTATTTCGGTGATGCACAGTAATTTTATCAACTTCGTTGCTTTTCTCCTGTCGGGTAATAGTATTAGTGGTGGATCTGCCAGAGGAAACCAGGGCTCTCAGAGAGCTGTAAAAATAGGCCGGTGCATCCAAAGGAGGCGGGCGAGCCCCCCGCAGCCCGAGCTCGGAGCAAGCCGGGAGGGGGAGTCAAGGGAGGGCTGCGAGGTGCCGGCAGGGCGGCATGGGCGGATCGCTGCGAATTGCGGCTCCCCCCGGGCCGGACGAGGAGCGGCCCCAGGGCCGCGTGTGCCGCTGTTTACTCCCGGGGGCCGCTGCCGCCCGCGCCAAGGACTCGCTCCTTTGCCTCCATTCAGTATTCCGTTTGTTTATTCTGCAGCATTTATGGCTATCCCCCTGGGTATCT
Organism: Rhagologus leucostigma; assembly: GCA_013397725.1. Classification (NCBI taxonomy): domain Eukaryota; kingdom Metazoa; phylum Chordata; class Aves; order Passeriformes; genus Rhagologus; species Rhagologus leucostigma. The sequence continues at coordinate 461,810 of VZTD01005732.1, read as the reverse complement.
GAGGAATTGCGTTAAGGACTCGTGTATCTTATCGCGGGAGACAAGCTTTGTACTCCCGAGGCTCTCTCCGCCGGGCGCCCGCAGCCGGCCGGGGGCGCGGGCAGAGGCGCTCCACGGCGGGCAGCGCCGGGAGCTGCGCGCTTTAACTCTTTCCTTGCGGAAGAGTTCCCGGCCAGAGAGGAAACAGCAGCTTCTCTATCCCACGTCGCTCATTCAATTACTGCAGAAGGAGCACTGGAAACTAGGCAGGACTGCCTGAAAGGCAGGTGAATAGGGGTGATTGCCAAAGGCATAATCTTAAAAAGTAGTGAAGGAGTGCTTCAGCTGTGGATGGATGAGAAAAGCCCTTGCTTCAGACTCTGTCACCACTCCCAAGTCTCTTCCCAGCTTTGAAAAGAGACAGTCTTTCATGCTCTGATTGATTGCTGGTACAAAGCCAAAGGGAGTGAAAACTGCAAACCTCCCTCAACCCAATGCCACATCTCCGACCAGAATAAAATCAAGGCTGGACCCTTTCCTGTGGTAAATCTGCTTATCTCCTTTCAAGCACCTGACTTGCACTTAAGAGAAATGTATATATGGGCTAGCGTGCAGACTGCACCATCTCATCCTTATACGCTGCTATTATCAGGATATGCAAGATTATGTGAGCAGTTTACATACACATGCAAACACAGCAATGCAATTACAAGCTAGAGTGCGTAATGCAAACAGATGAGCCATCAGCAGAACTGGCAGAAGGCAAATATCTCTTTTAGCTGTTGGTTCTTTTCTGAAGTACCAATAGCATAGCAGTCTCTCAGCTGAAGCAATGGAAATAAGTGCGTGATCCACCTCAGTACATTTCTCATGTGTCACAGATTCTTTTCCATCTGAAATCAGAGGGGCCAAAGTATCCTAGGAATCCTTCTGAAGGGGCTGTCCTTGCATAACAAAAATATCTCTGTTTGGACTATGAAATAAGCTCCCTGATTCTACCTGTGAATTTCCTTTGAACGTACCCAGCCTGAGCACGACAGAATTCTCTGCTACAGCTTGCAGTGATTTTAAAGGCATAAGAGAAAAAGACTCTTCAAAAATATTCTAATTTACCAACTGTTTAAAAGAAAAAAAATGGGGCTGAAGTATCAGAAGAGAGATGCTTCCTTGTAAAACAGAGTTCATCACTTAGAGTATGATTTGCACAGAGCTAAAATTGCTTCCTTGTTTACAAACACAGATTTGTAACATGTAAATGTATGTAAACATTAAAAGAACCCTATAGGTTTACAAAAGGATTTAACTTGACAACACAAATGACAAGGAACAGAAAGCCTAATGCAGAAATCACCACTGTTGTGCAATGATAGTGTGACCAAGACCCCCACAGCCCTAACATAGTGCAGGGAGGGCACTCGTCTCTGTGCAGAACCTCTCCAGTGCCCAAGTCCTGTTTGGAACATGAGCCCTGGAGATGTTTTTCTTTGTTCCAAAATTGTATTTTTAGACAGCATAAAACATGGCATAATAAGGGAGACTTACTCCAGTTTCAGCTATGCTGAAGGATATGTCAGTTCCCCAGCTGAGTGAACAGATACCCCTTACTATTGGAAGAGATTGGGAAGACTGCTGATTTGCAGTCTTTTCCCACTGCAACCTTAAGCAAACAGAGTTTAATTAGATCAATAATGATCAAAGTTACTTTGGGCAGAGAGGACTTTCAGTTCCTTTAATTGTGATGAATCCACTGCCTCAGAGAGGAAAAACAAAAACAAAGCAGAAAAGACAAAGTCAGGGGATTTTTGCCAGCCCTAATAATTTAAAATAGTTTTGTTTGCCTAAGTTCAAAAGTCTGTGTATCGTCACAATAGCTCTTTGATATTGGATACCGATATTGATCTGGGTGCATCTGTCTCGCTCAGCAGCTGATAATGACAGCACACGTGATTTCCTGTTATTGAAGCCCCACAGACATTTCTGGATCCAGAGCTTGGCAGCTCCAGGGATCCTTTCCCATCAGCAGCCCAGTGGCCAAAGTCCTCATTGCCTTTCAGCCGATGTAAGGAGGATACACTGCAGCCTCACTGAGTTGTAAACAACTTGTTTACCTCTTTCTCAGTGTAATCTGTCCCTGCTTCTATCGGCTCCTGTGGCATCAACAGAGCATTAAAACACCCCGAGCTCATAGGCTGATGTGCAGAAAACAACCTAAGGAGCCTTTCCAGGCTCTTGCTTTGTAGGACACAGGAGGTTATTTATACCTGTTGTTTCCAGCCAGCCAAAGTAGCCCTGTTCTTGCATGTGGTTAACTTTGAAGAAAATTAGGTTTTGACGTTCCTTCATCGGGAATGAAAATGTAAACAGTGTGAGCCTGATGCTGCTCTTCCTGCAAAGCTTCATTTGGGTCAGACAAAAAGAGACACGTATCTTTTTCATATGCTGTTTACATTTAAATAGGAAAAGTGAAAGATATGTGTAATTTATAGATCTCCAAATTCTGAGGGAGCACCAATCAATACTGCAGCGGAAGGCTGGGTTGAAGGATAAAACCCCTATGGATTTTAACCAGCATATGGAAGGAGGGGAATCAGAAAACGTTTAGCAAGTCTTTAGTCTGTCCCCTCCGTACGCCTGACTGGGACTTTGGAACAACTGCGCAAGACACTGACCCAGAAACAACCTCCCTGGGGTTTAGTGCATCGGGCAGTGAATAGGAGTGACAGGGCTCCCGGTGTGAATGCGCTCACTTTGTACTGGAGGTGCAGAGGAGCTCTTAAGCACTCCCAGAAAGCATGATCCTGCTCGTGTTGAAATTGAGGGCAAACATCTGAGCAGATTTAGGGATTTTAAGACGCACATATTCATGCAGCACAGTTTTGAGGCTGTCTGTAGTTCACATCGCTCTGAGCCCTTACATCTAAGATCCCACCATACATATGTGGGGGGAACACTTTTCTGCCAGCCTCCCATCTGCAGAGCACACATCATCAGTAACAGGCAACTATGTTTGCTCATGCTCTTCTCTAGTGATGTTTAATTACATTTGAGAACTTCCGGGAAGTATCTGCTCTTAATATAAAAATATCTTTCCTTGTGTTTTACACTACCTGCTTGTTCAGTTTGGTGAAGAACTTGAAATGTAACAGAATGAAATAGTTGTTTTTAGGACTTGTGCTTGAAAACAGAACCTTTTGCCGCTCTCAGTCACAATAGTGTGGAGACTTTTTGATATTCAAATTGAACTGGAGCTGTTGTAAGATCAAGACAATGTATTTGGCAGAATAACCTGGCCAAGATGTTAATCCAGGCAACCTCATTTAGGTAGGTGCTCCTGAAAGAGGGTGGATGTTGAAGGGGAAGGTGAAGAAGCATCTAATCTGCCTGAGCAGAATTGCCTAAATTCTTCAGGCTGTCAAAATGGAGATGTGGAAACCAACAGAAAGAGTGGCGGTGCCTCTCTCTTTGGCACCTCCCTGGAATTGTCTGTGCAGGCAACTTACGGAGCTCAGGAGTGTAGTCCAGCCAGATGTTAAACATCTGGCTCTTCTGTTGGTGAAAAACTTGTACTGGATGAATATTATTTGTATCTCGTCTCTTGAGGCTTAGCCACTCTTTTGGCAGGTATGTAACTGAAAAGGAAAAACATAAAAGGCCTTTTCCCAGGGGCTGGGGAATGGGCAGTGAATAAGAGTAGATATAAATCCTTGCCTCCTCTTGGTTTTCATCTTATGTTCAAGTAATAAGTGCAAAAGGTGGTACCTCCTGTAAATTTCAGTCACCTGGAGGGCTCCTCAGAATAAAATGGATAATAAATCCGACTACAATAGGTATGCCGCTGACAGGACAGGACTAACTGCCCAAAATGGGCAAATGAATGTAGATCCTAATGAAAAGAGGCACTCAGAGGTCTAGATCAGCCCTGGAAAGGAATGGACTGGACTATGGCCCGGGCATTAGGTGATTTTTTAGACAACATAGAAAAGGTTTGACTAGAAGAATGTGAAACTAGGTGAACGTCATGAAGTTCAACAAGGACAATTGCAAGTCCTGCACCTGAGTTGGGGCAATTGCAAACATGGATGCAAGCTGTGTGATAAGTGGATTGAGGGCAGCCCTGGGGCAAAGGTTTGGAGGTATTGACGGATGAAAAACTGAATATGAGCCAGCAACGTGCACTTGCAGCCCAGAAAGCAAACCATATCCTGTGCTGCATCAAACGCAGCATGGCCAGCAGGGCAAGGGAGGTGATTCTGTCCCTCTGCTCTGCTCTCATGAGACCCCTCCTGGGGTGCTGCATCCAGCTCTGGGCCTTCCAACAGAAAAAAAGAAAGGCATCCATGGGAGCAAGTCCAGAGGAGGCCACGAAGATAACCAGAGGACTGGAATGTCTCTCCTGTGAGCAAATGCAGAGAGAGTTGAGGTTGTTAAGTCTGGAGAAGAGAAGGCTCCAGGAGACCTTATAGCAGCCTTCCAGTAACTAAAGTGGGCTACAAGAAATCTGGAAAGACACTCTATCAGGGAGTGTAGTGATAGGATGAGGAGTAACAGATTTGAACTGAAATGGGGAAGATTTACATTGAATATAAGGAAGAAATGTTTTATGATGAGGGTGATAAGCCACTGGAAGAGGTTGGCCAGAGAACTTGTGGAAGCCCTATCCGTGGAAGTGTTCAAGTCCGGGTTGGATATGGTCCTGAGCAACCTGATCCAGGGAAAGGTGTCCCTGCCCATGATGGAGTGGGAGGAACATGGGGGTGGAATTAGATTGTCTTTAAGGTTGTCTCCAACCCAAACCATTCTGCAATTCTATGAAACAGAATTTCCCACTTTTTCCCCCCATACATTCACTCTGCTCATTATAACTGGCACTGAAACACTGAGGTGTATTTCAACTAAACTTACTGCCCATTGTATGGCCTAAATTACGTAGTTAACTTCTGTGTATTACCTGAGGAAAGAGGAAGTTATTATCTTCCTCTGATTTCAGTTTATATAATAAACCAATCTATGAGGTTCAAGGCCGGGTTGGATAAGGCCTTGAGAAACCGGGTCTAGTGGGAGGTGTCCCTGCCTATGGTGACAGGGTTGGAACTAAGTGGTCTTTGAGGTCCCTTCCAAACCCTTAACATACTATGGTTCTATGGGTCTGTGACTGAAAATGCAATGAATTTTGTTACTTTAAATAGAGCTAAACATGGTTGGAAAACTGTTTTCACATTACCTTTTCCTCATTTTCAGTATGATCATATACTCATGAAAATATTACAGAAAACAGTGTCAGGCTAAAGGTAGAGTATAGACAGTTATAACATTTTCAGAAATCTCAGAGTCATAAAATTCCTAAATGTATTCTGCAGCTAGTTTCTAGATAGTAAATCATTATTTAGTCAGATTGTGAATTGTTCAAAAAAAATTCACCCTTTGTTGTAAATAATAACTTACTCCATGCTAAATCTGCTTATTTAAAAGAAAAGAAACACATCCAGCTCTTAAGTTTTGTTTTTCATTGTGGTTTGGAGTGATATGGTTAGAAGAGCTACATAATAAATTAATGACTGGAAATTACAGAATAGGTCAAGGTCACTTTGTGCATAAATTGGAGGTCTAGGAGTTTTGTGCTATCTGGCTTATACTACTTTATTGATTTTTCACTCTGAGGAAGAAGGAGAGAGAATGTCTTTAATAGATTTTTATATCCTCAGTCTATTCTAAATCCGCCTGTGTTCCGATCTTCCTGATGTTCCCACACTTTTATGGCGATAGCAAAGTCCTGCTAAACTGCAGTGCTATCATAACACAATGACTCAAAAACCAATGGTGATTTTAATGTCTTAAAAAACATTTGCCAGAAAATTCAGAGACCTGTAGCCCACAAAACCAAGAAAGGATGGACAGGGAAATCTTCTTTAACCTTTCATCTGATTAAAGAGCAGAGGTCCAGTATCACCTGCTTTCTCCATCTTTTAGTATCCTTATAAAGCAAATTGCAGTGCAGTGTAGAAGTTTGATTACCACGCCCATATGCAGAGCTTAGCAATAATGCTGTATCATGGACTGTTTTAGACAGAATTGAAAAATAATTCACAATGAGTTCAAGGTAGAAATGGTAAGTCCATTACAATTTCCAAAAGGACAGAAAACAGCCCCGTCACTCACCACTGCTAGATAGGAGTAAACCTTTATACCTCTACAGCAGTCTTTGACACTTGGAGGAAATAGTTAGTATCAGGGAATTGATGCAAAATTAATTCCAGCAATGAATGCTTACATGGGAAAGAGAAGACACCATCTAACGAAAATCACTAGAGAGGTTCCTCAATGATCCAACCAATAAAGAATGAATTCCTCTATATTTAAAGAATATATTTATTAGAAAGTATTTTTGGTGCTAAATGGCTACCAGAGAGGGTATTAGTATGACTACTTGTCTGAAAGCACGGTGTCAAACCCTAGACTATGCCAAGGGTTGAATAACATTTTTACTTAGCTCATGCAAACAAGCAAATGGCTTCATTGGTCTACAGGAAACTAATGACAGCAGTTGAATGGAAAACTACTTGTTAATAGACTGGAAGACTTTTTAAATTCTTTTTATGTATCTTAAAGAAATGGAAGTAAAGTACATATATAGTCTATCCTGAGTGTAGGCATCTTTCATGCATTAGTTTTTATATTTCTGCCTGTTTACTATAAAATAAACTTAACTTCTCTGTTCTTAAATACTTTTGTTCAAGCTGGTTGAACAACACAATTAAATTCTTCTTAAACTGAAAGTAAGGGAAGCATGCGAGACCATTTTCCAACTCTATTAACGGTGCACCAAAACCATTGCAGTGCTGAGACCAAAAAACACATTCTCCAATACTGGAGTTCTGGAAGTAGCTGAGCAGAGGAGATAGCACCAGCTCCTCAGCCATGCCATTGTCACAACACAAGATGAAGGCTGAAGGAGGGGACTGGGGATGAGCTGGGTCACATAGTACTCTAGGAACGTTAGTGAGAGCTGCCACTGCTGCCACTGCTGCCAATGTTCCTCCTGGGAGTGGGAAACGGGGGTTACCTGGCACGGCAGCCCCACTGCTACTTGCAATACATGGTATCAAGAAGGGAACAAAAATCTGTGCATGGCCCAACAATCAAAGCTAGTCTGTTCCAAACTCTCTGTGAAGAAAGTTCATGCAAGAGCCTGGGTTGCAGTCCTTTTTGCAGTGTGCACTGTGGTGTGATACATGGGTTTGAGTGAAAGCCAAGATTTCTATCTCCTGTCAGGCACATAAATTCCTATTATGTTTCCAGTGAATTTTTGTTTATGAATGAAGAAAAGCTGGTCAGCCATAGAGGAGGACAGCCATAGAGTACCATCCACAAACATCTGCATAGTTTCCAAAAGCTATGCAGATATACTGGCAGAGTACTGCATTTTAGCTATGCGGACTGTCCCTCAGCCCCACTGGTGACGGTTGAAGGAACTCCATCTAACAGATTCACTGGAGGTTTGTGGGCCATGCTGACTTCCTCAGATAAACTAGAAACAAGATTTTTCAGTTCCTGGAGACAAATACAAACACAGACCTAATAACTGAACATCTTTGGTTAATGGCTCACCATCCTACACAATACTATTCTTTCAATGTCTTTATTAGTGATGACAAAACTGTCTGCCCCCTTCTGCAGACAAATTTCCTTCAAAAAACTGCCTCCAAAGCTGTTTATTCTTGCTCTAAACCTTGTCCTGCAGACTGCTTATGCATTTTGCATTTTCAGCCCACTGCTAAAATGTATATATGTCAGGCTCTATTAAGTGAATGTCTTGAGATCTAACCATGCTTCGTCCACTTGCTCTGTCCCTTTCTCAGGAACACGATGAACACACTTTCAGTAAGAGTGGTGGAGGATTTATGTACCCTAGCCTTGTCTCCTGCTTTGTGGTTAGGACATGCCCATAAGGAAATGAAGTCACAAAATTCCTTTCTTCCAGTCCAAATCGTGTGGCCACAGAGCTATAACAGACAGGCACAACCAGCTAACCCTTTCTAATGAGATCAGCTGCTGTTCTTTCTGCCAAAGACATTCCACATGACAAAGGTACTAGGATTTGGGCCTCTCTGGTGATATAGGTGGGGGGCTCTGAACTTCAGCCAAGCTTGGGCAGGTTCTGGGCAAAAGGTACTCCTTTCAGCTGAGCTAATACTTTGGGAAAGTCATAGCAACCAAACTGCAGGCACAACATCTGGCAACAGGAACGAATGCTAAGGTAGCAGCTTGCAGAAGTCTCTTAGCCCCAAGAGAGTAAACACTGACTAATCAACAGCTTACATCTACACTGGTAAATGCACCTGCCCTGGGAAATGATCACCTCTCCAAAACAAGGGCTGCAAAGAGATATGCACTCCCACTAGTGCAAGCATGCCCTTTTGAAGAGCAGACTGCTGCATTCTCCCTGCCTGGTGTTAGCCCTGGGTTGTCTCCTGTGTGCTCTTGTTCTAATGCTCAGTGGTGGGAGTCCGAGGACAACACAAACCCAACCTAGAGTTTATTTGTGAGAGAATTAAGTTGGGTGTCTCCAAAAGAGACAACACAGTGGGACTGGCATTTATACAGTGTGATGATCAGGCACTAGGGGATGAACTGAGCAGCTAAATTATCTGGTAACGTAGACACAATCTCACTTTAGGACTTTTTTTTCTTTGTTATGGCAGGTCCATAGGCATTAGATATCCTCAACACTTTCATATACAGGTGACATTTCAGCAGAAAGCAGTATAGTCTTTTCTGGACTAAATTTTTTTGAGGTTATCCAAAAGTGAGATTTTACCTACATACTTTCTAGCTTCTCTTTTCTGCTGGGAAGGGTCAAAGTACTGAAGATTACTTTGAGAGCAGCATTGTTTCAGCCACTGCTTTTTGGCTGATAGGCAGAAGGACTACAAAAACTTCAAGGAGGACAAATGTCTTTGATATCAAATTGCTTTTAAGACTGATGTAACTAACCAACTTTTTTGGAATTTGTCCAGGGCTTCATCCTATCCTGAGTTAAACTCAGTAGCTCTCTCATCATGAGTGTTTTATTTGGAAGAGTCTAATCCTACTTTTATTTACACTGAAGTTGACTGTGTAGATTCCAGAAGCTGTAAAAGACACCTAGTACAATTACATATTTTTTTTAAATAGGAATTATTACCACTGGACTTTTTTTTTTTTAAACTCTTTAGACTGGAGAGGTTTTTTAAATATAGCAGGAGTTTGACAAACTACTGATTCTACCTACACATTGCTTAGACATTAACAAGACTGCACATTTTAATTCTGATGCAAAACTACCTCAAGAAAAAGCACTTGGGATGTGGTGCTTTCCTATACAGTTAAAAGATTTCACCAGAGTGAATTCTGGGTGGAGACACCAAAAGGTTCTAGTATGTTTTCATGTGAAACACTGACAAGGTGTAGCTCTGGGCTGAAATACGACAGTCTAAGATGGGAATTGCGCAATTACCTGTTTTTCTTTATTTATTGGTAAAAAATTTCGTTTCCACTGTCTGATTTCCCAAATGAAATATGGGATGACTAAGTCAAATCTTTATGTTTTGATCTGCCTATAAAATTACTCATTTAATTTCGTAGTGAAAATTTTAGTTAAATCTTTATACTGGAGTGTTTATTTGAGTCATGAGTGTTAGTTCCTGTAATTCCAGACGAAGAAAAAAATAAGTCCACTGAGTACAAAGGATGGTTCTAAGGCTTTAATTCAAAACAGAGCCAACAGCAAAGGTTTTTTTACTGTAAGTTTTTAACGTTCATGTACAATACAAGCACTAGAAATATGAAAGCTTGTTTGTTCTGCATTCCTCATCTTCTCTCTCATATTACTGTGCTATTTTTGCAATAGATACTGTAACTATAGCAACATTCTTTAATGGATAAATAGCACATTAGCAACTAGGTTGATATGTTTTTTGGAAAAACAAGCTCAAGTAGAACAGTTTGTCAATTTACCTTCTCCTTATATAAATATATATGCATGTGTTATAGTGCCAGAATTCAGGACTCAAAGTCATTATATGTCATTTTATGGCCATAATAAGTACATTTTATTTTTTTCAGGGTTTACAGCTTTATTTCTGTAACATTATTAAAGAGCGAATGCTGTTGTGGGAGAGGAAAAAAATTGCTTTATTTATTGAGTCTTCATTTACAGAATTTATTTGTCCTATATTTTGTCCTGTTTGAAAGTCTCTTTTTTACAAGCTTAAATAAATATGAACCAGTTTTACATGCATATATTTATTAGCTACTTAAATATCACAGATAACAAGTGTTAAAATATTTACTTTCTGCAGATTATGCAAACTAAGTGGCTGGGTTTCTTGCCATTGAAGAGAATGGGAGTTTTACCACAGACACCAGTAGGAACAAGATCTGGCCTTCAGGAGCTCAAAAATGTAATCAAAGTAAATACGTGTTCTTTATTTTCAAATAAAACTGATTAAGATATGGTTGTTTCTATGCTGATAGGAGTTTTCAAGGTAAGTCAAAGCAGCAATTTTTCAAGGTGGTACTATAATCATCCGGGGTGCAAATCTGCAGCAAGTTTTAAATGCTGAATGGATTGAGACTGCAGCAGCAAGGGATTTAACTAACACAGGACAGCAGTCTCAGATCAACCTGCTTCAGACACTGAAAGAAGGAGAAGGATATGACTTTTCAGGAACCGCAGACATCACATTGCCTCTAAATGTAGTAAGATACAAGACAATCAGCACAGAATGGTCTGCCATAGTGGGAGGCATCCAAGTTGCTAGGGGTTTATTCTTTGTCACATCACCCATAAATAGCTTTCTGAATTTTTCTTACTAGGCAGTAGTGTCTCTGGAAATCAGTGGTATGGTGATAAATAAAATAATGAGTAAGCCCATCCCTAATGTCCTGAGCTGGACATTAAAATGTAAAATGCATAAATAATATTTTGCCAAGAATTTTAAAAATACATTTTTATTTGCACAGTGAAAATGGCATGTCAGATACTGAATCGAACACATACTTTGCCATTTTCCAGCTAAGGTATTTCCAGAAATTACATGGGAAAACATGCCTATGGACTTTTAGGAGTTATAAATACCAAAATCTTTGTTTCCAGCTAAGGGGGTATGATTTGGTTACAGTGGAAACCTCTATTTGATATATAGTATCTCACAGTTGTCAATGTGTTTATGAGCATCAAGTTGCCATGGAAGATGAATGAGCCTTCCCTGAAAGTGCCCATGTTTAGTCAGGCTGGCTATGACAAATTGTTTCTCAGAATCTTTTGCAGACATGTTACATATAACACGAATAAATACTAGCTGATTTCTGTAACTTTAGGCTGTGCCACAAAATCTGTAATTAGGAAATTCAGTGCTAACAGCTTTTAATTCATTCCAGGAGGAAAGGAGTGGAGGAGTGACTAGGTGAGGAACACAGGCCAGGCAAGAAGTGAGAAGTGGCATGGAGTTGGGCTGAGTCAGTATATTTCCACAGCAAATTAAAACAGACATTCTCTCTTTTCTATTAGGGAGGTTCTGAGTCACAAAGAACCTACTCACCTATTTCATCTATTGTGTATCATATTGCTTGGAGGAGGTTGAAAAGAAAAGAGGAAGATGAGAGGTAATTTGGAAGAGAGGAACCATATCAAAATATTTTCTCCACAAGCTTAACATCTAACCCATCTCTTTGTGCTACTCTAATTTTCTTAGTTTCTGACAAGATGTTTAGATAGGAGAAAGTGTTCTTGTGCAGAAGTACTTGCTGGGAGTAGATGTGTCAGGAAGTTGGCATGGCAGTCCTATAGCTCAAATAACTCTGTTTAGATCCTGAGCTGAGTTATCAATCCATCAGCCTTACACAGGGATGGGGCTTCAAGTATCCAGAGCAGATGTGAAGAAGAAGAAGAATATCTGTTCTCTGTGTGTGTGTATGTTTTGAGGGAAAAGTTGTAGCTTAAAATTAAAAGGATCATTATAAGAGTATATGTGGTATTCATCACTACATGATATGACTGCTATTGACAAGGTATTATTCATTGACAATTTAGCTGGTACAGATAACTGAATGGGTATAATGATTCTCTACTTTCTTGGGAGTTTAACTTAGTTAGACTTAGTATTATAAAATATTCTGATTAAAAATTAGCACTTCATAAAATATGTACCTGTGAAATGAATTAAAAACCAGCTGAGACATCAAAGAACACAGGGAGAAAATATTAATAAGCATAATTGTTTATCTCTTGCTGATCAGTTTTCAGCCTACTTTCTCTTTTAATATTTTTACCAATGACTTGAAATTAGATGTTAAATTGCCACCAGTGAGGAAGGAAAAAAAAAAGCAGGTGGAATAATGATGGATTAAATACTCTTTTACAGCAGGTTACAGTTACCGAACAACTGTCATGGTTTAACCCCAGCTGTCAACCAAGCCCCACGCAGCCACTCCCTCACTCTCCACTCAGTGGGATGGAAGAGAGAATCAGAAGGGTAAAAGTGAGGAAAAACTCATGGGCTGAGATAGACACAGTTAAGCAGGTAAAGCAAAATTCAAGTGCACAAGCAAAGCAGAACAAGGAATTTTTCCCCATCTTAACCCATGGTTAGGCAGGCGTTCAGCCATGCCCAGAAAAAATGGGCTTCGTCATGTAATGGTGACTTGGCAAGACAAATGCCATTACTCTGAATGTCTCCCTCTTCCTCCTCCTTCCTCCAGCTTTATATGATGAGTATGGCAAAACATGGAGTGGGATATCCCTTGGGTCAGCTGGAGTCATCTGTCCCAGCTGTGTCCTCTCCCAACTCCTTGTGCACTCCCAGCCCTCTCGCTGGTGGTGGAGAGAGAGGCAGAAATGACCTTGATTTTGTGCAAGTGCTGCTCAGCGACAGCTGCTTCCAGCACAGATCCAAACCACAGTCCTATATTAGCTACTGTGAAGAAAATCTCTCTACCCCAGACAAAACCAGCTCAAGATGGAGGCAGTGAGGATTTCAACACTACTCCAAGACTACAGAACAACAGAGGGGCTACGATCTTTCCCCTTCTTGGTGCTCACATTCTTAAAGTTAGAAAGAACTCTAGGGAAGCATCCAGTCACTATTCCCAGTCCCAGCTCCAGGAAAGCACTGTTATCATTCCCAGTCCCTTGGTAGGAAAAATAATATGTGTAGGTGTCGTGGAGTAATGGAGCCTTTCCTAGGCTCCTGTCCAGCTTCCAGGCCTTCTGGGGTCCTTTCCATAGAGGTGTTCCTTGAGTAGTTTCTTCCCCAGCCTTTATCTTTTCAATAGGCTCTTCCTTCCCAGGTGCACAGCCTCTTCTTGCTGAATTGCACAAGTTCCCTGTGGTCCATCCCTCCAGTCTGTCTAGGTCCCACTGGATTGTCAGTCCCACCATTGGTTCCCTCAGTTTCGTGTCATCTGCAGACTCAACAAGGGTACCCTTTGGCACCTCCTTCAGGTCATTCATAATGATGTCAAGCAGCACAGGTCCAAGGATAGACTCCTGCAGTATCTATCTTGTTGCATCCTCCAGTCAGAGCACGACTTGTTGGTCATGACCCTCTGAGCCAGGCCTTTACTTCTGTGGGTTTTCCTGACAGCAAAGTCGTGTCAGTGCTGGGTCAGACAAGCTGCAGAGGCACCCTGCATGAGGGGACATCAGCATGCATCTGGGATGGAGGAGGAGACCCCCAGGCCAGTGAGGCAGTCAGTTCTGTCAGCTTAACCATCTGAATCTGCCCTTATGCAGCATAACCCTGTTTTATACTGACCCAGATATTTGGCTTCTGAGCATCAGTTGGTTGATTTTTCAAAAAGACATTCCCTCTTACCTCCCTGCTGAAGGTGATGAAAGCCAACCCCTAGCTGGGGTAAATACTGAGATAATCATATCAGTTGGAGCAACTCACTCCACATGGGTCAAAGAGACCAAATGAAGCAGGAGATGCAGTCTGAAGTGTCATGAAAGGCCAAAATCAGAGAGTTTCCAAGTATCATTTGAAATCCAGGGAAGCTATCAGCCACAAAGAAGGGAAAGCCTTTATACATAAATGTGTACATAAGCCTCTATATATGCATGTATAGATGCATATAAATTTGTGTGCATGTATTTAGGCATATACATTATTTAGTAGGATTATTTTGTTATGTTCATTTGTTTTGCCAAGCATTTGATACTCTTCTTTCTGCAAATCTTTTATTATGATTGCATATGTAGGGCAATAATGTTTAGTGACGCTTAAAGATTATAAAAGATGAAAGATTTTAAAGACTAAGAAACCATCATAATCGTGTTTTAAACTACTGTTTATCACAGGAAATTTAAGATGATCTCTTTGTTTTCATTAACCAAGAGCAAAAATACAATGTTCTGTAAAATTTGAAATAAAATATTAAAGGAGAGAACACAGCTTGGAAATCTGCACAACAGAAAAAATCATGAATAGCAGAGTGTGAGGGGGCAGGGAGAAACAGGAAAATTATGATTGTTTCCCAGACTAGTATACCACTAAAATAATACAAATTAGAACTAAGGAGCATCTTCTCATGAACATGGTTTTTTAATGGTGATAAAATTCTCTTTCCCTTGTTGAAAAAATGATGTGCTTTTTCAAGGAACGTGATAGTAGGGTGATTACTAGTCGTTCCTGGTCCCCTTCAGCATGCAGATATATACATTGATTATTCCTGCTGATTTTACTAGCAGTGATGTGCATAAAACCCCATACATCACCCTGCAATGCTACCCTGAAACATTTGTTTATATTACTGACGCACAAGAATATTCAGTGGGTTTATTCATCCTGCTCTCGTCAGTGTTGTCCTCATTTATAGGATTTTTAAATCTTGTAAAATGAATCCTTTAGTTCAAAGAACCACAAGTGCAATGTTGGTCTTCATAAACAGTTTGGAGAACAGTTACAAAAGGCATGAAAAAAGAGAAAGGCACTCAGGGACACAGCCAGCCAGGGACACTTGCATACACTCAGTGAATTTATTCACACATTGATTTATCAGAATTATGAATATTCTCTAAAGAAATATAATAAACAACACTTTTATAATTTTATAGAACAACTTGGGAAAAAGACTGATTTGCTGCTGATATTTTTAATCATTCATTTTGATGTCTTGAAATATTGCCTTATGTGGTCCTAATTCTTTCCTTTTTCCTTTTCTTCTTTGTATTTTTTTCCCCTCTTTTTGTGTCTTTTCTCTCTTCCTCCCTTTCCGCCTCTCTTCCTCCCTTTCCCCCTCTCTTCCTTCAGGACTGCAAGCAAAGCCAATATATATCACGCTAATTGCCACGCAGGCACTGCAGTTTCCCTGGTTTTGGTCCCCATCCCTGCTATGGCTTGGTACTCCCAGCAGCCTGGTGCTACATGAATAGCTTGGCCTACGGGGACCTTTCTGTCTGGGACAGTACCATTCTGCCCAGACAGGGAGAGACAGGGCTTTTTTGTTCTTTAGGAAAAAAAAAAAAAAAGGGAAAAAGACAGACCTTGCTGCAGCCCTTCACTTAGGATTCCTCCTCAGGAATTCTAATTCCAGCTGCATGCTCCAAAGGGGCTCATGACAGCGATTATTCCAGGCATAAATCATCATTCAGTAGCTTTGTGTTCACACACCAGTTCTTCAGGGATTTCTTCTTTTTTTTCTTGTACTTTCATATTTTGTACTGTACTATATGCGTGCAAATCATAATCTAACACAGCAATTGTGAGGGTATATCAGAATTAGTAAACACTTTGTTTTAAAATAATTGCTGATTTGAGAAGTACCTTTGAGATATTATGTGCAGCACAGCTGTCAATAGTAGCAATTATTTATGTATTGAATGAATGAGTTTGTGTTTTATCTATATGGAAGGGAATTTTACTTACCCATGCTTTCCCTTCTCCAGGAACATTCCCATCTGCAGCTTTACAGCTATATTGTGACCAGTTCTGTGAGAAAAAGTTTGTTTAACAAGAAGCTCGTTTCTTAAAAATAATTGTCAAAATGGATCCCCCAATATCTGAAAAGCAAAACCCAAATGTGGCCTAGAACTCATTGCTTTGCCCAATAAGAGGTTATCACAGAGTATGCCCTAAACTCTCAGCTTTCTTTCAGGGCTGGATCTAGATGTCTCAGCTCAGAATCTTCATAATTATTATTTCTTAAGCACCTAAGCTTTCTTTCATCTATATAAGATGGACATGATTGAGCTTCATCATGTGGAGCTTTTGCTCAAATAGAATGTTAAATCTGCAATTTTTTGTTACTAAAATCTTCTTGAATTAAAATCTTTCACCTCCATAATTAACATACATATATCCTTGATGTATTGCATGGTCTTCATTTACCTATAATCCAATATCCATAAAACTAAAAATAAATGCCTGTGCTAAGCACTTCTGCCAACTGCATTTCACAAATTAAAATGCAAAGGGTAGATAATTCTTGTGTTGCTCTTTAATAAGATGAAGAATATCACTGGACATTGAAGAATTCACTGTTATATATTCACAAATATATTTCTCATCCTCACATGGACAGTATTTTAAATCCTATTAAACGGAGGTAGGCATTCCTGGAGAAGGCAGTAGATGTATTCTGCCCCTTCCCCCTCTTCTCCCAGTTACCACTGCCCACTTTGGGGTCTGCAGTCCGAGGGGAGGGGAGCAGGGGAGCTGCCCCACAGACCATGCCCAGCGTCCCTCCTCTTCAGGACTGCACCCAGCTCCGTACTGAAGTGCAGTCCCTTTAGACAGTTACAGACACTCTCTGCTTCCCTACTGACTGGCCAAGATCTTTTATTAGAGCCAAAACTACACATGCAAGCTGCCAGGCTTCCAAAATATCAACTTTGTTTACCTGATGGGCCAGCCAAAACTGCAGTTCAGTGAAGGTAAAGTGTATAAAAAACTTGGAGGGTTTTGGCCTTGAATGACACACCAGAGGTCATAGAGGTGGTCTGTGGCAGGACAAGTATGGGCACGTAGATATCCAAAGTTTGTGACTCCCTAATTACTTGGGCATCCTGGTTCCTATGGGCATAGTAAGCTTATTGTACCCAAAGTCTGATGACTCTTTGCACCAAAGAGAATTGCCTGCACTGGTACCTCATTACCGTCTGTCCTTTATTCACTCCTCACTGAAGAGGCCGTTATGCCTTTGACGTGTTTTTGCAACCTGTGTACGGGAAACTATGAGCTTTGGGAGCCTGACCTGGGGAGAGAGGGCCCATGCCCAAGGGAATCCTCTGGCTAGTCTAGAGTCGCTCTCTTGGCTTACGCACTGCTTTGTCTGTGCATCAGAAGAAAAGCTTCACAGAGCAGAGAAACCTGCAGTCTAGTTTTAATTCTAGTACAACCATGCGTGTGCAAAAATTAAATATTGTCTGAGAGAAGACAGCACTGGGAATACAACCAAAGATCTGAGTGTACAGCACCTGACATCTGCTGCTGACGGCGCAAGAATTCACTGGTTGATAATATTAGTTTACATGGCTATTTAATTTTTCATCTGACAGAAAATTATAATGACCTTTTCAGGTAGTAGCTACCCTTTGTAGGAGAACACTTATGTCTCCAGGTGCCTATTACAGTTCCTTAAAGATTCTTAGGAGCTATTGGGTTAACAATAGCTTTTGAGATTCCAAAGTGAGGTATTGAAGTATAATAATACCTGAGAATTGCAGACATCATTATTTTAGCTGTTTTTCAATATACAGAAATTGCAGAAAAAAAACCCAACAAACAAGTGTGCTCTTCTAACACTTCAATCCATTCCACATACTCTGTCTAGATCATTATTCTCACTTCAAAGATGGACATGGGCCCAAACTTGTGATGTAGTGTAGTGAGTTGATGCTGGCTGGATGCCAGACACCCACCAAAGCCTCTCTCTCAGTCCCCTCTGCAGCTGGACAGGGGAGAGAAAATATAACAAAGGGTTCACAAGCTGAGATAAGGACTGGTAGAAATCACTCACCAAATACCATCACAAGCAAAAGAGGCTAGAATTAGAGATACTAATTGAATTTATTACTAACAAGATCAGAGCAAGTTAATGACAAGTAAAATAAAACCTTTAAAACACCTCTCACCCCTCCCTCCTTCCTAGCTCTATCTCCTCTCCCAGTGGCACAAGGAGACTAGGAATGGGGGTTATGGTCAGTTCATCACCCAAGGCTTCTCCCACTGCTCAGGGAGAGGAGTCCTTCCCCTGCTGCACCGTGGGGTCCCTCCCACAGAAGACAGTTCTCCGTGAACTTCTCCAGTGTGAGTCCATCCCATGAGCAACAGCTCTCCGCGAACTGCTGCAACGTGAGTCCATCCCACAGGCAACAGTCCTCCCAAAATTGCTGCAGCGTGGGTCATTCTTCCACGGGGTGCAGTCCTTCAAGGACAGGCTGCTGCAGCAAGGGCTCCTCTCTCCTTGGGCCTCTGATGGGTTCACAGCCTCCACTCAGGCATCACCTGCTTTGGTGTGGGTCTCCTCCATGGGCTGCAGGTGGATCTCTGCATCCCCATGGACCTCCATGGGCTGCAGGGGCACAACTACCTCACCATGGTATTCCCACAAACTGCAGGGGAATTCCAGCTCCAGCACCTGAAGCACCTCCACCCCCTTCTTCTCCACTGACCTTGGTGTCTGCAGAGTTGTTCCTCTCACCCTGCTTTTCTCTGGCCACAATTACATCTGCGCAATAATTTGTTATTTTCCTTCTTCTTAAATCTGTTATCACAGGGGTGTTACCACCATTTCTAATTGGCCCAGCCTTGGCCAGTGGCACATTTGTCTTTGGTGCGGCCAGGCATTGGCTCTGCTGGACGCAGAAGAAGCTTCTGGCAGCTTCTCACAGAAGCCACCCCTGTAGCTCCCACCCTGCTACCAAAGCTGGCTATATAGGCAAACCCAGTACACAGTGATACTCTCTGGGGGCAAATCCAACCAGGTCTTGAGACAATGTTCAGATCATCCCAGCTCAGGAATATCAGCAGTTAGTTACCTTTAAGCATGAACCTACTTGGCACATGGGCCAGAAGGAACTTCCTTTTCTAAGTATTCCTCCATGCTCCTCCTGCTTTTGTGAGCTGTCATGATTTCAGAGTGTTGGCTAATGCAGGTCTCTGGCAGTGCATCTAGAAGCACACTGAACTCATACTGGTTTTCTAGCCCTGCAGACTATTAGATATAAGTGTAAGTGACATGGTGACTGTCTCTGATATTTCTGTTTTCCTATTACACAGAGAGACAAAGCATGAGAAAAAAAGAAGTGATTGCTGCAGTGCTTGACTGCCTCTGGCACCCAGAAGAAGCTTCTGGCAGCTTCTCACATCTAATTTCAATTTTGCTTTAAATGATGACTCACCGTGATCTGCAATAGACTGCATCACACACTTATGCCAGCTGTGAGGTGAAGTCCTCATCCACTCTGTGCCACAGATCTATTAACGACATTCCCAGCAAACAGAGCGGCTCATTTTTTCCATGTCTGCACTCAAAGAGAGTGATGCAGTGTGCAGAGAGTGAAATTTAGGACAGACAGGCAGCATTGAG
Source organism: Rhagologus leucostigma (assembly GCA_013397725.1). Lineage (NCBI taxonomy): Eukaryota > Metazoa > Chordata > Aves > Passeriformes > Rhagologus > Rhagologus leucostigma. The sequence continues at coordinate 442,262 of VZTD01005732.1, read as the reverse complement.
TTCAGCAGCTCCCCATGGGAAGAGAGTGAAAAAAATAGAGCAGAGTTTAGAAAAGAAAGCATGTTCACTACTACATCCACAATGAACAATGATACCTCAAAAATATAAAGTTGGTAATAGTATCAGGAAAAAAAAGTGTAGTTATCCACCTCTATCCTCAAGTAAAACTAGACTTGGAGTGATTCTTTCAACCTGAGTTTCATGAAGACAGTGCAGGATGCTGAACATGATCCCCATAGACATAAATAAAAACAGGTGAAGCAGCTGAGTTAGGAAGAGCTCTTGGCTGCTTTGGTGAGACAATCACAAAATGGTTGAGGGTAGAAAGGACCTCTGGAAGTCATCTGATACAACTACCTGCTCAAACAGGGCCCCCTAGAGCCCCATACCATGTCCAAACAGATTTTAATTATTTCCAAGGATGGATACTCCACAAGCTCTTTGGACAGCCCGGGTGCTTGGTCACCCTTGCAGTGAAAAATAGTTTCCTACAACAGTTGTGCAAGTTCCTGTGTGAACATCATCCACCTGAGTTCTGAAGTACTCTATACACACCATAGCGGTATATAAACACTACACTCCAGACCCCTCCCGTTTCCTTATTCCCCTTTCCACAACAAACCCAGGCATCTTCACTTTAATTTGGAAGTTCCCTATAATTAATTCCATCTTCCTGCTTTATTTTTGTGCCTCTGGCACTAGGAAACCTCCCTCTTCCCTTTCTTTATCAAATAGGAGGTCTTCCACCAAGCCTGCAAAGCATCTAGTCTTTTTTTTTTTGTCATTTCCTGCCCTATCCTCTTGCTGTTGCAGAAAGCAGCACAAAACTAATTCCAAAAAGTTGATGTTAAACAAAGATTCAACAGATCTTTGAGAGCAATTGAAAGGGAATTACAGTCTTTGAGGAAATATCCTGGTTGGTGTTTTCTCCTTTCTTTCTTTTCCTTCTACCTATTCAGGAGAAATGTACCAATGAAGATGATGGCAACAATAAGAGCAATAACAACAGGAATAACCTATCTTTTATTTAAAAAGAGCATTCTTCATTTGTTTGTCAAAGTGCTGTCTTTAATTGTTTCTCCAGCCAGGTCTACTATTTCTTGTGCTGTTCACGGTTACATTAACATTCTGCTGAGCAAGTGTAAAGCTGGCTTTCAAAAGAAGACAGAAAGTATGATTAATTTCACAGCCAGCTTTAGGAAGTTTTCTCAGGCTGCTAAACCTGAATCAAACTTTTCCCATGAAAGCTGTTAGAAATTCTAAACGAGGAAAATTCAACATGTTGTTCTAATTGCATATTGAATAACTGTCCTAGCTCTAATAACTGTGAGTTTCTTTCAGTATTGTGATAATTTATTTATCATCTGTCTTTTAAAAGGTAAAATAAATAACCATGATCTATAAGTAAGATGTGAGGTCAAGGCAATTCTGGGTCATCTCTTATGAAATCAATGTCTAATTTCAATTTTGCTTTAAATGATGACTTTAAAACATCAGTTTACAGCACCTACAAATGGATATTTTACAAGTCTATTTGTAAACTAGCCCTGAGCCATGAATTCTCACACAGAACTGCAATGCAGAACTGATGATTGTTTTCTATTCAAAAGTCCTATCTCCTGGAGCGGAGGTATTCACGCCTGTAATCTTTGCTGTCAACTGCATCACTTTGCCATAACGTCTAACAAAAATAACCAGTAGCACAAGAGGTTACTGACTAGTTCTGCTGCATTCTGCAAAGTATTCTTTGATGGCCACAGGCCAGCTTCAGTGCAAGGAATGCAGATGTCTCTTCCCTCAATAATGAGCTCACCTAACCCCTCTACATGGCAATTTGAAGACTCTTAAGTCTTGAATTCTGACTACTATTTGCTGACATTTCCCACTCCACTGGAATCACATAGTGTCACAAAAGTGTTTCCTTTCCACAAATAAAAACGCCTGTTACATGCCTGCTTCCAGCTGAAGTTATCCACTGTTTAAAAATGAATTATGGGAAAGTATTTAAGAGCTCAAGCAGTGTTCCAATCACATGTTCTCAAAGGAGAATCCACCTTTGTATTTATTGCTGCAAAATAAACTCCCAAAGCTAGACATTTCAACCGCAAGTGTCAAAATACATGCAATAAATAATGGGGAAAAGAGCAAACTGCAACAAAAAACAGAACACCCCTACTACCCAGTAATTCCATAAAGGTGTTGCTAAACACATTTATTACTGTAGCCTTCTTGCTAGAAATTAGAGCCTAATCACTAACAGCTATGTAATTTTTTATTTTATTTTGATAAACACAATACTGAGTTGGTACAATATGAGAAACTGTCATTTTTGATTTATATTTCGACACAAGGAGAGAACATTCAAACACCAGTTTTTCCTGTGGACAGCAAAATGTTAAAGCCAAAGAAGCCATAGACATGATGGATGGCTTTAAGACCAGGACAGTTTTCTCTTCTTAATGAAAAAAATAGAAATCTTTTTTTCCCCTTACCCCAAGGAAATTTGCATTTTAAAAATCTTCAGAAATTAGGTTTATATTTATTCTTTATGGCTGTGAGGTGGATGAGAGGGCAGTTATTGTGCAGCGTTGACATCAGCCTTAAAACTGCAGACTGCAGACCTTTACAATAGAATTAGACTTTCGTGTTGCATAATGAGATTCATTATAATTGACATGCATAATGCCAATCATGTTCTGTGTTGATTCAGCCTTTTGTTGTCAAGACAGCCTGTTATTACATACTGAACTAACCTTACTCATATACAATGATTAAAACAAAACATCTTCAGAGGTTGTTGGTTTGGGGTTTTCTTTTTTTAGATGAAAGCAAGGTACCCATTCCCTCCTCATGCCCACCTCCCCTGCTGCATTTTCTCAGCAAAGGCAGAAAATCCAATGTGTGGCACAGAAACAGTCTTTTCTCAGTGTGAAAAATTATTCTCAAAAGGTGATCCCCTGAGACTTTGATGAATGTTCTCTCTACATTATAGTGTAAGGAACAACACTATAATAAATATATAAATTAATAAAGGAAGATAATAAAGGGTCTGCAGTATTCCCAGAGTGGAGAAGCATAGCAATTAGTAAAGACTGTCAAGGCTTTTAATGTTCAAAAAGTGTCAATCAAGGTCACTCAGTGGTGTTAATTCACTAAAATAGGCAAAATCAGAAGGCTTGACCTTTTCAGCTGCTCTGCTTTTTTTTTTCTTTTTCTTCTGAGAATAAGGGAAAGCTGGCTACACAATAACACAGATTTTTCCTACTAATTTATTTGAAAGAGTATTGGTGGGTTTACACTAGTTTTTCTTCCACAGGTTATCACCAGTAGAACTGATAACCATTCATTCTAGATATTCAAAGGCAACTGAGATGTCTGAACAGGCAATTCTCAGAATCTCAGACAGGTTGAGATTGGAAGGCACCTCTGGGGATCATCTTTTCTAACCCAGTGCTCAAGCAGGGCCACCAAATGGCTGAGGACCATGTCCAAATGGCTTTTGGATATTTCTAAGGACAGGGACTTCACAACTTCCCTGGGCAACCTGTGCTGGTACTTGGTCATCTTCACAGTGAAAACGGGCTTCCAAATGTTCAGCAGTAACCTCCTGAGCTTTAGGTGGAGCCCATTACCTCTAGTCCTGTCCCATATTTCAGTAGCTACCAAGACACTCACAAAACATTCATCTACATTTGTAAACCAATGGAGGGAGCATTCATCTGGCCAAAGACATCTGTGATGGAGACATCAATGTCTGAGTTAGTCAGCACCCTTCACAGCTAATAGAAAAAAATAGGTATTTCTAAGGACCCATTCATCTCATTTTTAAAAAAGATAACTAAAATAAGTCAAATTAATCACATCTGCATTTACTCCACTGACTTTCAGGGAAGTCTAAGTTGACTTCTAACAGGTGAATACTGGTGCTCTTTCAAGACCGCATGTGCACTCACAAGATCATGGGGACATGTAAACAAATAGGGGGGTTCAAATATTGCCACAAGGAGCCTAATTTTCTCTACTATTTGGCAGGATACAGAAATTAGGCATTCTCTCATTTGCCCCATTTCCCACATATGCAGACTGCTCCGGTCACAGCAGAACACACACCTTGAAAAAAGCCTGTCCCAAAGCAAAAATGTCCACATAATTGTCACTGTGCCTGTCACTCAGGAGACACTAATGAAGGGAAATCAGGCTGGAAGCAGAAGGGTCATATGCCAGTACTTGCTTTTCCCACAAAACAGTTTATATAATTTCCTTTCACTGGGCAACAATTGAAAATTAACTTGAAGGGAAACACCAGCATCACACAAAGTTCAATCAACAGTTCTGGCAAGTCTGGAGAGACACACCAGAGAGATTTCAACAAGGTCCATATTGACTGTTTCTATGAAATGAAGATGCAGCTGCCAGTAAGGCCATCTGTTTGATTGCCAATTAAGCAAATTAATCACCCACTGCCTCCCCTTGCCATGGGTATGCTATCAAGAAAAAGCACTCACATCTGAAGGAATGGCTGGGAGGAGGCAGATCAGGGATAGGGCTTTCAGCTCAAAACCAAGGTGAGAATCAGGAGAAGGTTAAAGCCAAGGTAGGCAGGAGGGGGCTGGTACCCACTAGAGGTAAGTCCTCATAACATCTAGCAAAAGGCAGAGGATTGTACTTGCTAGTGGCTAGGTCAATTTAATGGAGATGGACAGCCCCCTGCACAGCCCTGGAGCTGCTGAAGTTACTTCTCAATAGTTGCTAAAAGGGCAACCCCATAGCTATTTGTAAGGGTTGGGGACTTGCTTTGAAGGGCAAATTTAAATGAAAAGTCCTAGCCCAGAAGAATGTCATTGTCCATCACATGTTGATGGTTCTTACTGAATAATCTGAATATGCACTTCAGCCAGTGAGTTTAGGGGAAAATTCAAGACTGAAGCTCAAATAAATTAATTCTGAAGACAAGGTGATGGTCAAGACTATAAGCAAATATTTTATCATCCTGGCTAACTACCAACTTACTCTTTGCCTTTTTACTTTACTCCTATTTTTTTAAAAAGGGGTCACTTGGGGGATGCTGTGGCTTTCTGCAGTGGCTTTGCTCTGGCTTCAGAATCTCAGCTTTCATGAGAGAAGCTGCTTGGGGAGCCCTGGGATTGGCAAGTCCCAGCACCTCCTGCACAGGATCCTCACTTCTGATTAAAAACTTTTATTGGCACTTTCTTCAGAGTTGGGACATTTATAACTCTTCTTCCAGTTATGGATTTCAAAGCCTATGAAATTACATTGCAGCATGCCTTCAGTCAAGAAGCCAAATGAAATGGAACAGAACCATCAGACAGGATTTATAGGATTTACATCCTTCTAGAGTGGCAGTGAGTAAGCAGACAGTATTTACAGTGTCATTGACATTAGGCAATGGCATCCCCCATTTGGGCTGGGATTTAGTACAAATTCAAGCAGACTTAGCACTGAAGAGCCTACTATAGTCAGTGAAGATCCAGAGCTTGATTTAGTTGCTCTTTGTAATTCATAAGGTATTTGAACCATCCTTGTGGTAAGATAAGGGCTCACTGGTCTTCTGAAGTGGCAGCTGAAGGCTAGGAGAAATGCACTAGTGCATCTCATGTGGCACTGGATGTCTATATTTAGACAGGTGACTACCACTTCAGACTGTCATTGACCGTGGTCTGAGACAGTGACTGGTGGAAAAACACAATATATATTGCAAGATCCTAAAGAAAGGTGTATACTCTTAAGCTAAACTCAGATTTAGGGTATCTATCTTCAAACTGTCTTTTTTTTAATGAGACTTTTAGATAAGCATTTCTCTTTGAGATCTTAATCTCTGTGCCAAATCTGATAAAACCAGCCAGTGGATACTAAAGTTAACATAGTGTGAATAGGGTAAATACCACTAAATACTCAGTATTACAGTAACTCCTAACAGACAACACATAGATTGTTATCACCTGGTTTCCAACCATTCCCCAAATCCAAGATGTCCTGCCCCTTTCTGGCTCTGTAAGTCTGTTCAAAAAGTTGGGAAACCTGTGTGACTTCTGGCCATCTCTATCTGAAAAATGCCACAGATATAAATTACTTTCTCAAGAACACAGCTACTGCTGTCACAAAGATGTTCGGAAGCCTGGAAAAAAAGAAATAGCAGGATAAAAAATAAAAATAAATGCAAAGTTATGGTCAGCACGAAAAAAAGAAAAAAATATTTTCATGAGTTTGACAATACATTGTTGATAAAGCAGTGCCATCCAATGATTAGACACCACAGAAAACCCAGTGATTTGTGGAGCCTTAGTACTGCTGAAGGTATGTTTGCAACAAGCAAACAAGGTGCTCCTTGTTCTAGTGTTGTCTGTGTAGCAAAAAAGGTAGTTCACACAGGCGCTTTGCTTCCCAAAGCAGAACCACACACTTCTGCATCAGACTATATTAAGGGCTATAATTTAAGATATATAAAAATGTTTCCCCTTAAGCTTTCTTGTACAAATGTGTGAGTGAAATGAGGCACATGACTACAGCTTTTTATTGTCCCTTGCCTTAAAAAAATTGAAACCTTTTTTTCCCCAAAAAAATACAAATTAATCAAAAGATGGCATGTGTAAGAAACATTAAATGGGTTAAATTGCTGAGATAAGTTAATCTTCATTAAACTAGCCATACCTCAGAGACATTCAGATTCATAAACTAAGTGCTACATATGGAAAATTCAAATACCCCTGAAGGTCTATAGAAAAAGAAGTATGTAAAAAGGCAGCTTTATTAAGAACAAAACCATTAGAAAATTCATTATCATTTGTTACAGCGGTGGTCTGGTGGTGGTAAGCCGTAACCTTCCAAAAGTGTCTCCAGCTGGGAGGCACTTGGCAAGCTACTACACACATGCACACACGAACCGGATAGCTTCTTCAATAATTTGATGGCAAAGAGTCCACAGGAGAAGTTTATTCCAGCCACGCAAGTAAAGTACACCTACCACAGAACATGAAGGAGAGGACAAAGACGAGTGAAAGTGGAAGGGTCCAGGTTTTTACAGGGGGTCAGTAGGGGCGGAGAGAGAGCACCAGGGACCAATAATCTGAGGGCACTGGGTCGGTGCACAGACGGGACTAGGGTATGGGAGCCACTGGGAAAACCCTGAGGGAGTGGCAAGGGAGCAAGGACCAATGGGGGAACAGGGAAATAGGAGAACCTGCTAGGTAAGGTGGAAAGGGGCGGGGAGGCCAGCGGGCCAACCGGGAAAGCAGAAATGTGGTACATTTGCATAATGAAACAGAGGATCTTGGGAGAGGCCCTTTCTGTCACCATAAACGGAGAGTGCCTCCTAGGGCTCTTCCCTCCAGGGGACAAAGTTACTTCCCTAGCCAGCAGGCTGACTGGGTTCTGCAAGTGTTATGTAAGATTGGTGAGATTAGAGGACTTCTTGGGGTAAACATAAGACACAACAACACACAAGAAAAATTATGCAAATTTCTTACAATAACTGTGTGAGGTACTCTGATGCCGTGAGGTGAATGTTATGTCATACGTATCTATGAAACTATTATATTTGCTAACTAATATTATCTAGAGTCTGTATTAGCAAACAGCTGCAAGTATTATCATATATGTTTCTGTTAGATTAAGAAATCAGGGTTTTAGACACGTTTGTTCATCCATTACTTCTCAGTTTCAACTCTTGAGTAGAACTATGTTAAAGTTCCATGTTCAATCTGTCATCTCAAATCCACTCCTGTGTTTATATTTTTTTGCTTTAATACAGATCTTGAAATTCACAGTTTTCTTCTTTATTCTAATTAAATCTTCTCGAATGTTAGAAAAGAGTTTCAGCTAATGTGAAAACTTGCTAGCAGATTAATAGTAGAAAAGGGTGAACAAATGCCTTGACTGATGAAAGTTATCTTCTGCTTACTGTGATATATATATGCATGCATATATATTCTCTATTGACAACATTTTCTCCTTTGCTTCCAGTGCTAGCCTATAAATCAGTGGCAGTTCTTCAGCAAGAGTTTGTTAGACTCATTAGCTGAATCATATATATAATCATGTATATGCAATAAATCTTTAAAAACCATTCTCATTTCCAGTATACTGGTGAAATCTTGTGCTATTGAGTCCCCTATTCTGGCAATACAAATGTTGTGGGACCTAGTGAAATAGGAGAAATGCACTCACATAGAGAGCTATTGAAAAAATATGGTGGGTTTGTGTATTTTTTTCTGTTTCGTTTTGAGTAAATATCAGACCTTTCCACAGGGACAGTTTTTGTTAATAAATGAGTCCTGCACCAAATGTTTGAGTACTCCTTTACACCAGCTTGGCAGTGCAGTGACATCTTCTAGTGGAAGTACATGTACATCCACTCTAAGACGTCTGTATTCTTAGAGGAGACGATTCAGAATCTGGTTTTCAGTGAACACCTCAGTTCTGCCAGATTATGGATACCCTTGAAAGGTGCTGATGGAAACTGAGATTGTATAGTACCTTACAGGTTTTATTTTCATTTAAACATATGCAATTTATGAAGATGTAGTTTAGGAACCCAGCAAATTTTCTCTGACTGACAAGTAGCTTTCTGTAAGAGGTAGTATGCATGACTTAGAATCTTCAAACCAAAAGTGTCTGCCTATGAACACATGAAACCATATATACACAAAAAGGTACTATACATTCCTCCCCTGCTGAAGACACAAATGGACTTTAAGGCCTTAGGATTGTCCTTTCCCTAAGGACTCTCTCAAATATGAACAGCATTCATTGCTGCTTGATGATAGTAGTGACCTTATAATAGTTTCCATGGAAAGAATTCTGAGATCATAAACAGTGACAAAGTGAGTTTGTTAGTTACCAAACATACACATTCCAAAGGTACATGACATTTAATTCTAATCTATTTTTAGAAATCATAGGAAAATTAAGACAAATTAACTTTTTCCAGCAGAAGCACTTACATTGCATTTCCAAATACAATTACAGAGAACTTCTAATTGACTATTATTAGAAATCAAGTCATTTCTACTACACACTCTAAGCTCTTCTCCAAAACAGGGTATTTAAAAGGCAGAATTTATGATGGACTCAGTGAACTGAGTCTCTGAGTCAGCTGACGTAAATTTCTTTAAGCCCCTGTGCCTAATATTTTGTGTTAGATGACACTAGGCTGATACTCATTCAGCACCTTGCTTAGGCTTTCTGATTCCACTTCATGTTATGGTGCACTGTCTTCACAAACAGGGGCTAGACAGCATAGCATGGGGTCTGGGACTATCATCTTTCATGTAAAGAGGTATTTACCATTTATTGCAGGGTCTCTGATCCCTATATTGTGACCTTGTAGAGCAGTCTGCTCCCAGAGAGCACCTGGACCAAAAGAACTGCTTCCATTTTAGATGAAACTTTGGCAGAAGCAAGAACAATTTTTTTCACGCACCTGTCCTTATAGGTGGTGGGAACATATTGAATACAAGTGTAACTCTCCCCTTTCCTGTCACTGTGGAGTTCTTCAGCCATTTCTCAAGAAATTATCACATCTCCCAAGTTCCTGTCAGTAGGATCTGATAAAGGCTGACAGCAACAACTGAGCTGATCTAGTGTTTTGCTTTGGAACACAAAGCAAATATCTTTTGTACCTGAAGAAACAGTCCTCTGTTTTTCTCATACCCTTCCTTTACATCCACAGACAAATCTGTCTGACTTTACTGTTTGTACACTTAGAAGTTTTGCCAGTTTAACTTTAGTGGTTTGAAACATAGAGTGATAAAGCTGTACTTCACTGACATGGCTACATAGTGAAACACTCATATAGAGAAGCAATTATACCAGCCGAAATTCCTTTAGCAAAGATAGAGTCCCCCCCGTTTGTAGGGGACTGTTAAACCTAACTCTGCAGAAGAATCCTTTCACCTCTGTGAACTACTGCCTCTGGGAGAGGGAGAGTAAGGTAATGGTTAGGAGAGTTATGCCATGCAAACTTTAAGAAATACAGACAAGCCTGCAATGGCATTCTTTCTGGATGGAAGATAACCATTTTCACCCTGATAGGCTATTGTAAGTCTAAATAAAGATAAGGGACTATGTCAGATAATGACCCACTTATAAACCACGCAAAAAAGGTCGTATAAGTATCTAGGGAGCAGGAACTATCATGGAGAGGAATGTTTATTGGGTAAAAGCTGAAACTAACTTATAGAGACAAAACTGCATTGGATATGCATGTATTTCAGTAACTGTCTATAATCTGCAGCCTCTGTATAACATGCAAAAGCTCTGAAAATCCATCAAAAACAATACAAACTCCAAACGACAAAGAATAAGTTTAAGAGGAAGGGCACATTCCCTATGAATTCTAGAACTGTGCCCAGTGGGGAAAACTAGCAAATTATACATTATGATATAGTGGCAGAGAACCAAAAGCCACTAAGTAAGGTCAGAACAGTTGGAGACCTCTGCCACATTTTCTTTGCTTCCACCTATATGTGGAACATGGAACAAGGATATCACATATCCTTGCCCTGATACCCAGGAACACCATATATGTTTCTCCCTACACACTGAGAAAATCCCACCTGGATTCGGTGCAGCTGAATCCAAGCACTGCTGCATCAGGCTCGTGTTCTACTTCAAACAATCTTCAGTGGTAGCAACTTCAAGTCAAAGCTGTAGCACTCCGTTAATGAAGAGATCAGGATAAAGTGCTTCCTCCTAGTTTTTGCCTGATAGAATCTGGTTTCTGTAGATTAGTGTTTTGGTGTAGTCATATTTGTATAAGAGACAATGAAGACAGATTTCGTTGAATTTCAGAGGGTATTCAGCTCACACAATGATAGCTATTGTAGAGCATCCTGAAATGCTTTATGGTAGGATGACATCCTAGGATTGTGGAATGCTTTATTGTCAGTATTAATAAACACATTGTATTTAATTTCCAAAACAGAAACTGTAAATCAGATGTTTGAATTAACTGCTGGATTTTTCCAAGAGTGGGATTATTTCTCATCTGTGGATGCCTCTTTTACTACAATGAAGTTCTTGATACATTCAAATGAGCTTCAAGTGCACAGTGGAAGAGCTCCTAAAGAGAAAGAACATTGAGGATTTTAAAGCTGTAGAAGTCCTACAACGTTTGGCTGGTAGCTTGTTTTATAAATAGTGCAGTAAACCCTGATGCTCACTCTTCTCTGAAACATCTATAATTAAAGGGTGATGGGCCAGATCGTGAATGCTTTATTCAAAGTGAGACTGCTCGTGGTACAAAGTACTCTCCAGGGTGAGTAAGTGCATCATAATTTGGGCTGCTGTTGTCAGAGTTTAGTAATAGACTGCTATATAAATAGGTCCTTGGAAAGTACCAAAGTGTTCAAGCCATTGTAATTGCATTAATACAGCTGACAATAATCAGTGGGGAATATTCCAGCATTTTCCAGTAAATTCTGGTTGTATCTACACAGAGGTAACCCTTGTAAGTCCGTGTTCCACTGAGAAGTGTACATGGCTTGCATTAGTGTTTCTACTTTGAGGTAGCTGTGCAGAAACACAAAAACCACTTATATTGCTCAGAAGCCTGAGAATCCAAAGTCTTAAATTATTGACGTCCTTCTGATGAAGATGGGAGATAGTGGCTTTTACAGCTCTTGTTGCAGTCAGACTTCTTCATTGCAAGTATGTTTACTAGGCATGACATTCTCAATGAGGTAGAGTTGCCTTACAAGATTTTCTTTATTAAGTCTGTGAGATTTGGTCTACACAGAACAGTAAAATTATCTGTATGTAATCTTGAGAATTTGACTCTACAAAGCTCTTTATCTCGTATTGTTTTATCTCTTCTAGCTTCATTTTCTCATTAAGCAAAAAGAATGTTGATACTGTCTTTGCACATTGAAAATAAATGCAGCATTTCAAGTTTATTGCAATAAATAGTAAAACTTCATAATAAACACTTAGCTTTCAAAAGCTAATGATAGCGAAACTTTTTCAAAATCCTAATAAAATTACGATCCACTGGATACATTCATGCTAATTCTCAGGCCTCTTCTGGCTTTGAATTATGTGCTCCGAAGACTCATTTGGTTGCATGCCTATCAGATCCATTGGTCTCACTGGCACGTATTCTGGTACTCTTTTTTTTTATCCTTTCACGTAAATGGAATGCCACAGCACAGTTGCCCTACATCATTGCAGTAGTTTTGAGTGGATGATTTACAAGTAGTTTAAGCCCATCCACTCCCACACCTGTAAGATCATGGATCATGTGGCAGCCTGTGCGTACAGTCACTAAACGTGCAAAGATCCCCAACTCTACCTTTAGCTAAGTCTTTACTTAAGCTAATACAAGAATTATCTGCATATTGCAGTAAAATAACTGTATGCATTTGCTTGTCCCAGTTTCATCAGCGTTCTTAAAAATAATTTACACAAATACTCTGCTCGGTCCGGAGTTTATAATCCTTCTTCCTTTCTGTGACTCCTTTCCTTAATTATGTTGTGTATCTGCCTCCACATTGCAATCTGTTTCCTTCTTCCTTGGCTAATGTAAAAAGTTTCCTTCTGTTATAAACATATCCCTTCCATTTTTATGAATCTTTTCTTTGCTTCTCTGCTCCTGATTTCTCTTGCTCTCAGTCTGTCAGGTGCTATGTTTTGTGTTTCCCAGTGCTGGTATCTTGACTGTTTGTTCTTTTGGCTGAACTGTTCATGTCACCAAGTAACAGAGCTCTAGTCCCCAGACCTCAGGTTAACCAAAGTGAATAGGCTCACTTCTCTGCTGGTTAGTGTTATCTCATCCAGAGAGAACAGCCATACCTTCACTGTATGGCTTATCCCTTGATCCTCCTTTGCCCCTCTGGTCTGTGATACAATTGTTATCTTTTGCTATTAAGAGATAGGAGGTTCTTTTCAAACTCACTAAAATACTGCAAGGATTGTGTTGCAGACCACAGGAACAGTGATTATATAATGAAAAAACAAGAGCACATGCTTTATCATTGGGACACATGAGAGTACATGAGAAACACAAAGCCCAGTGGTGTCAGAAGATGATGTAAAGCAAGGAAGACAGGTATTGTTGTGTGCAGCTTGCTGGAGCCATTGGAAGCAAAATACAGGGGAAAAAAACAGCAAATAAACTTTGTGGAAGATCAGTGGTCCAATTCTTGCATTCATTTCCATACATTTTTTTTAACAACATAAACGTACCCAAACAACCTAAATCCTCACATCCTGCTTTCACAGTTGTGTAACTTCATTAGCTTCAAATGAGGCACTCCTCATTTAAAATCACAGAAATTCACATAAGATTAAGACATAGAGGTTTCAGTCATCAAAGTTACTTTAATATTTATGTTTTATTTTAACAGTAATAATTGTCAAATTTTCATCTACCCCACAGCCAGATTTGAAGAAAAAAAATAAAATAAATCAACAAACCGCCACATCCCTTGTTTGTACTGTGTTAGATGGAAGACTCACTTGCTCTTAATGAAATTTTGGATGCTTAAGTGTGACTAAAATATGAATTTCACTTCTGTCAGTAGCAGGAACTACTTTTGTTCCTTTTAAGAAGTGTTTTCTGAGATCTCACCTCTGTGTTTTTAATACTAAACAGCAGAGCACTCCCATAACTCACATGTCTGCAAGTACATTTAGCACACCTAAAAATGACCAAACTGCCTCCTGATAATTATTGCAAGTCCATGCTAACACTGAGTTGTTCACAGAAATGTTTTGGATGAATATTAGTTGGCTTACACAAAAACAATGCCAAGGGCTGTTCAAGAAACTTACATTATAGAGAATTGTATTGTAATGTCTGTCAAAATTTGCTGATACTGTTTGATTTTTGTATAGATATAGTCATCGTGGATAAGTGAGATACAGCTGAATTACATTTACACATTTTAAAAATAGGTTAGAATTAAAAGTGTGAAAAAGACTGTTAAAATCCATAAACGTTCTGTATTATACACAGAGTGGATGAATAATACTACCTGTGGACTCTGAATACCACGTTGTATAGACTGTCTCTTGGCTCCACATTAATCAAGTTCAAGTAATAATTAATGCGAAGGACCTGCTTCCTAATAAAGATAAACCTAATCAGTTTGTCTTCCTTAGTGAAAGAGAAACATTCATGCTGCTTGTATTTAGGTCTTCATAATTATTTACATTCTAATCCCACATTATAAAGCACTTTTACATTCCAGAATTTCTCTTTTGGAAGATGTATCTTCAAGGCCTGTTGTCTCCTTAAAGATCATTCCACTTCCATTTGCCTTCCAAGAAAGAAAAAGAGTTTGTGTATAATGCAGGTAATAATGAAGTGTAGGCTATTCTAATTAAACAATTAAAGGCTTTGGAGCATTGTAAATTCAAGTTTTTCATACTGAAGGCTTTTGATGAGTAGGTCTTTTGAATGTTATAAGAAATTGATTAAGTAGATTCTGAAAATAACCTACCTGGCATGCACAGGAGGGCCTGTATTTTTTCCCGTTCAGGTACAGTTATAGCAGATGCCTTTTCTACAGCATTTCCTGACTCTTGATTGCACAAAAGTTTATTCCTCCCATCCACATAACAGAGCCTTCTTGAGATTCCGAGGTCTAATGTGTTGCATAACTGATCAGTATCTTCAGTGTGTTAATTAAGTGCTCTGCTATGAATCACAAAATCACAGCGTTATTTGGGCTGGAAGAGACCTCTGAGATCATTGAGTCCAAACTTTGAATAGTCCATGACTCTTTGTAGTCCATGACTACACAGACAACTAGACCATAGCACTAAGTGCCATGCCTAGTCGTTTCTTCCACACCTCCGGGGATGATGACCACACCACCTCCCTGGGTAGCTCATTCCAACATCCAACAAACCTTTCCACAAAGCAACTCTTCCTGATGTCCAACTGAACCTCCCTTGGCATAGCTTGAGGCTATGTTCTCTCATCCCTTCATTAGCTGTCATTAGGTTGACCCCCACCGGGCTACAATCCCCTTTCTGGCCACTGTAGAGAGGGATAAGGTCTCCCCTGAATTTCTTTTTCTCTAGGCTAAATAACCCTAGCTCCCTCAGCTGCTGATCGTAGAACTTATCCTCTAGATCATTCGCCAGTTTTGTTGCCCTCCTCTGGACATGCTCCAGCACCTCAATATCTTTATTGTAGTGAGGGGCCCAAAATGGAAAATGGTGCTCGAGGTGTGGCCTCACCAGTGCCAGATACAGGGGGAAAATCACTGTCCTGGTCCTGCTGGCCACACTATTACTTACAGAGGCCAGGATGCCATTGGCCTTCTTGGCCACCTGGGCACTGCTGGCTCATGTTCATCTGGCTGTCAACCAGCACTTCCAGGTCCTTTTTCCTCCATGCCACTTTCCAGCCACTCTGCCTCTAGTCTGTAGCACTGACTGGTTTGTTGTGACCCAAGGCCAGGAGCCGGCACTTTGCCTTATACAACCTCACTGTCCTCGACCAGCCTGTCCATATCCCTCTGCAGAACCTTCCTGCCCTCCAGCAGACCCAGTCTACTTACTGTCATCTGAGAGCTTACTGAGAGTACGTTCAATCTCCTCATCCAGATCATCAATAGAGATTTCAAACAGGACTGAATACAAATGTATATTCAGTGTATAACACAGAGTCATGTCGTGCAACTACATCATTTGGTAAATGGGAATTGCACAACACATGATATATTTCAGAGTGGAACTCTAGAATTTGTGTTGGTTCTTGTATAAAATAGTGCTGGGTGGCTTGTGAAATGAAAAGTACCCAAGCTTGCCTGCTTGCTTGCTTGCTTGCTTGCTTCCTTCCTTCCTTCCCTCCCTCCTAATGGACACTTGAAGTCTGTAAAGATGACACTTATAATCATGGAATCATACGATGGTTTGGGTTGGAAGCGACCTCAGAGATCATCTTGTTCCAACACCCCTGCCATGGATAGGGACACCTTTAACCAGAGCAGGTTGCTCATAACTCCATCCAACCTGGCCTTGAACACTTCCAGGGATGGGGCACCTTCTCTGGGCAACCTCTTCCAGTGCCTCACCATTCTCACAATCAAGAATTTTTTATAATATCTAATCTAAACCTGTTCTCTTTCAGTTCAAAGTCATTCCCCCTTGTCCTGACACAACATGCTCTTCTAAATAGTCTCTCTCCGTCTTTCTTGTAGGCTCCCTTCTGCTATAACCAACAGAAGAGGGTGGATGAATCATCAGTGTAGAAAGTCCCGTGTTTGATTTTCTTCCAGACACAGCTTCTAAACTAGCCATGTAAGCCTGTGCAAACATAAAGTAAATTTGGAAAATTTTTATGTGGATTACATGCTAATTACCATCTCCAGTAACAAAAGCTCTTTTTTTGTCTGTTTTGAAAGATGAGTTGATACTGGATTACTACTTTAAACATCCTACATCCAGTGAAGCAATCTATTCCAAAAATAAAAATAGCTTGGAGAAAATCTTGCCCCATTTTCAGGCTTGCTAAAATTGCAATAAGCTTGGTTCATGCTTCGACTAGCTGGCAAACATAGGTTATGAATCAGTAGGAGGACATGTGTATGCACTTTCAATGATAATGAGAACAGCTGAGAAACTCTTTCATTGTGAATCTATGAATGAATGAATGTAGAAATTCAAAACCCCTGCAGTAGCTATCTCAGTTATTCTGGTCATTAAGGTATTGAAAGTTTTAGGAAGCCCAATTCTGCTCTTATGATATCACTTTTATTCCGTTACCTCGTTGCGTTGTTTGCAAGTAGCCAGAGATGCAGGAGAGAAAAGAAAAACAGTTTACTGGAGAAACTGCAAAACAAAATAGGTATAGAAAAAGGTCTCTGTTCTTACAGTTGGGTTGAGTTGAAGACTGAATTAGCACAAAAATGAATTCCTCTTATAAGTGCCAAATAGTTCCCTATTGTCTGCAGATCAAAACCCAACCGGAACACGGAGGAGGTCAGAACCATTGATACAAATAAGAACTTTCCAATCAGAGTTTTTCTTGGGGGGGGTTTAGGGGTTGTTTGTTTGTTTGTTTGTTTGTTTGTTTGTGTGTTTGTCTTCTTTTTGGTTTTGGGGGGTTTTTGTTGGGCTTTTTTATTTGTTGTGCTGTTTTGGGTTTTTTTCAGGAGGGAGTGATAAATTTGTCAGCCTGTTCATTATGCTGCAGTAGTTAAAAACAAACAAACAAAATGTGAAGAAAACCTTTAAACTAAACTGATTTTTTTTCCTTAACATCTAGGTCACAGTCCTCTCTCCTTTTTATTTTTTTTCCAGGACCTAATTTCATGGGCCACTTTTATATCTCAGTGTGATTATGTATGAATGAAGTCTCTGTCACATTAAAAGGACAAGGTCAATACAGATGAAAAATAGACACAACAATAATCTTTTTAGAAAGGAATAATGGCATTTATATTCATAATGGTAAATTTTAATCAAATAGCATAAAAAGACCCAGGAACACAAAAGCTAGATAGCTACTGGAAAGCTCCTTACTCAGGTTTTCTTGGTAATAATAATGACAGCATTCATCATGTGTTTTTAAATGTCAGAATGAAACAATTTCACAGAGCCATCTTCAGAGGAAAAAAAAAGGTAAAAAAAATTGACTAAGTTTCATTTGAGGTCTGTAAATACTGAGGAGGTAGGGGGGCAGTCCAGGGGGAAAGGAAAGGTACAAAGACCTTTGGAAAGAGACAAGTCAGAGAATAGGAATTCATTATCATGAAAATTTTTCTTAGTGGCACTTGGAGTGAAAGTCTGACATCCTCTGAAATATACTGCATGTTTTGCAATGGTGAAATCCTGTTACATCCAAGTGGTGTCTCTGGGCTTTCAGGTGGCTGAATGGTGAAAACTGAAAGCAGATCTTAACTGTTCTGTAGCAGACTGAAGTTTTTAACATTTGCTTTCACTGGGAGTAGTGTTCTTTCCCATAGTATTTATAGTGACCAGAAGAGAGTTTCAGTGAGAGCTGAGCTTCTGCTATTGTTCTGGTTTTAGCTGCCAGGAAAAAACTGACCTCTTAAAGTCTTCAGCAAATCTTGCTTGTGTTTAGATGGATGATCAACTACATTTCAATTTAAGTGAAAATAGCTTTATGCAGAAATAGGTTGGAGGCAGCATCCTGGACATTCAAGGAAGAAAAGACTAAATAGTTCCTTCTTCCCCCTATTACATGGTCAGCATAAAAAGGGATATTGAGAACAGTACTTGCCTTCAGGAGAGGAAAGATCTCTTACCCTGTGCAGTGCCTCATGAGAAAAATGACTGTGGGGAGAGAGTGCAATAGAAAAAGCAGTTGCACTTTTGCTTCTGCTCTTGCTTCTGTGTCTGGTGAAGTGAGGAGGGGAGAGTATGCCACATTCATTAGGAGGCTCTAGAAAAGAAATGCCCAGCACTTAGGGGAAATCTAATTTGGTACTGTGCTTCCCTCATGAACAATGTCTCCTGATGATCCCTCAAGGACAGTGGCCATTCTGTACCTTCTAACCAGGTGGCATCTTCCTGAAAGGCATCTCAGTTTGTTGTGAAGTGCTAAATGCATAAGACAGTACAAAAAACAAGACTTAAACCCTAGGCAATTTTATATAAGCCTGGGCAAAGGACTTAATTTGCCTTTCTTTATGCATGTTGTCTAGTCTCATTTACTATGGGAGACATAAGTCTCTGTGCAAGAAACAAATCTAAATTGGCAAAAGCTTTCAGAGGACCTCAAGAAGAAAAATAAATATAACCTATCAATGTTTTCTAAGACTGATATATAAGCAAATGTTAGGAGAAACGGAATGAAGCGTATTCTCTGCAAAAATGAATGGGAATATTAACCCATTACACTGACAGAATGCTATTAGTGTTCTGGAGTGTCTAATCAGTGCCCAGCTGTACAGTCCTATCCACAGCTGAAACATCTTTAACGTAGTGTGGTATCTCATTATCACATTTTTGTGGACAACAAGGTAAACTTGAATGTAAGACAGTGCAGTAAATATATTCATGCACACAAACGTGCAGTGTTGAAACTATTTTCACAACCTCATTTCAACTAGTCTCACAAAATATTTCATGAGGAATTAAAACAGATTCTTCATGCAGGAAAATTTTCTTGCAAATAACCCTCTCAATTCTCCTAAGACATTTGAAAGCGAAATGGTGCTACAGGCCTCCAGAGTTAAAATCTAAGCTCTGGGTTCATACTAAACAAGGAAGAAAATAAAAAAAAATAAAATATTTCACCAAAATCCATGGTTTATTTTGTTGCAACTTTAAATTTAATGAATAGTCACACCTAATTATTTTCTATTTTGAGAAAAAAAGAAAAAAAAAAGAAACTTAACTGCTTACCAAGGCCATATGATTTGTTGACAAGCTTTAGTCTCCAGTCAAGCTTTATTGCAAATTTATAAGCCATGTAATGTTAGGTTTTAGAAGGCTGGCTGACACAGCCTTTTGCTATGGTGCTCACAACCACAATAAATGAGCGTTGCAATTTTGATTTATAGTATCATAAGAGCATCATCTACATTCCATCAAACTCAATGGGAGTCTCTCCATTGACTTGAAAGAAAGCTGAATCAGACATGCAAAGATGGGAGACAGTCTTGGAGGGCTTAACTCAGAGCTGAGATCAAGGATCCAAAGATCTAAATAGATGGAAAGATGTTTTACTTATTCTTTCCCCTTCTCACCCTTCAACAGGTCATCTGTAAACTAAGCATGAAAACTTGATGTATGTTTGAGGGCTCATGTTTTTGCACATGGTACATGAATCATCCCGGGCCTCTGCCTTTGTTCAGAAGCACTTACCAGGATTTCGTAGGTGAGAAGTCATTTCATTCCAAAAAATGGCATCAAAGGATTCCTTCCAGCCTCTAAAGCATACAGGAACCGTGGACAAAGGGTAAAACTGAATGAATCAACACAACGCTTCAGCAGTGTAGCTTCTCTGTGAAATTGATGTCAAGGCCTAGAGTCACAGAATCCCATAATCATAGAATATCCTGAGTTGGAAGTGACCCCCAAGGATCATCGAAGTCTAACTTCAGTCCCTGCACAGCATCATCCCCAAGAGTCACACCATGTGCCTGAGAGCACTGTCTAAATGCTTCTTGAACTCTGTCAGGCTTGGTGCTGTGACCACTTCCCTGGAGAGCCTGTTCAGTGCCCAAACACCCTCTGGGTGAAGAACCTTTTTGTAATATCCAACCTATACTTCTTACATAGCTTCAGGCCATTCCCTCGAGTCATGTCACTGGTCACCAGAGAGAAGAGATCAGTGCCTGCCCCTCGGCTTCTCCTTGTGAGTAAGTTGTGGGGTGCAATGAGATCTCCCCTCAGCCTCCTCTTCTCCAGGTTAAACAGACCAAGTGACCTCGGCTGCTCTTTCTATGGCTTGCCTTCAAGGCCTTTCACCATCTTCATGGTACTCTTTTGGATGGTCTCTAACAGCTTTCTTTCTAATAGTCTTTCTTACATTGTGGCACCCAAAACTGCCGCCAGCACTCGAGGTGAGGCTGTCCCAGTGCAGAGCAGAGTGGGACAATCCCCTCCCTTGCCTGGCTGGCGATACTGTGCCTGATGAACCCCAGGACAGGGTTGGCCCTCCTGGCTGCCAGGGCACTGCTGACTCATGTTCAGCTTGCCATTGACCAGGACTCCCAGGTCCCTTTCTGTGGCATTTCATTCCCCAGTCTGTACATGCATCCAGGGTAGCCGCATCCCAGGTGCAAAACATCAACTTCACACAGTTGGTGATTGTCCAGCCCTCTAATTTGTCAAGGTATCTCTGCAGGGCCTTTCTGCCCTCCAGGAAGTAGACAGCTTCTCCCAATTTTGTATCATCTGCTATCCCTTCCAGTCCTGTGTCCAAGTCATTTATGAAGAGGTCAAAGAGCACAGTGCCTGGGATGGAGCCCTGTGGAACTCCACTAGTGACAGGGCACCAGTCTGATGACACTCAAGTCACTATAACTCTTTGTGCCCAACCCATGAGCCAGTTGCTCACCCATCCCATGATGTGTTTATCCAGCTCTGTGCTGGACAGTTTTTACAGAAGGATCCTGTGAGAGACAGTATCGAAAGCTTTACTGAAATCCAAAAAGGTTACATCAACTGGCTTCCCTTGATCAAGTAGGTGGGTTACCTTGTCATAAAAGGAAATTAGGTTTGACAAACAGGACTTTCCCCTCATGAAGGGCGACCAGTGACTGGGTTGCCTTTCTGGTGTTTTTCAATACCTCCCAGAATAATCTTCTCCATAACCTTACCAGGCACTGAAGTGATACTGACAGGCCTATTGTCATGTCAGATCATAAAACCCCGCTGTGTGATGTGAAGGGGACCTGTTCTCATAGAAATAATGAAGAGGCCAAGAGGTGCAAGTAGGTTGACCAGTTTATTTCCATGTAGCCAAATTTCAGTTGGAAATCTGAAAAGCTAAGGTTCCTTGTCACTGAAACTACAAAACTGTGTTGATTAGTAAAAATCACAGAGAAAAATATTTCCTCCTTTCTTTAAAATTTATGTCCCAAGCTACACAAGCACAGTGGCTACATAATTGATGGCCTAGGGTAAAAGTATCACCTCTTTGTTAAGTTGACCAGGAACTTCAAAGCACTTTTAAAAGCCTATAAATTCTATACAATCTTCACACCAAATGCTACAATGAAATATGTTTGTAACCTTTTGCAGTTAGGCTCTTACAGTTAGATTGAATATCATATCCTATCAGTGTCATCAAATACCAGTTAATTTCCTATTATTCATGTATACTTTTGTCAGAGCACTCTGACATTCTGTTGCAGCATTTGATTTTAGAATTGTTGTTGTTCAAGCTTTGTAGTTATAAAAACCACCTGGGATAAAATTTGTGTCATGAGGCTGCTGCCATTTAAAGGGTCATACATGACTGTAACAGCATGGATTTCTTTCTGACAAATAAGTTTCCCATCAAATTCACACCAACTGCAGATGAGGTTGTGCAAATGGAAGGTAATGGAATGCATGTGATGAGTGAGAATTTAAGATAGGCATAATGAAAGCCAAATGTATTTCATACCTGATTTCATAGAATCCAAGAATGGTTTATACTGGAAGGAGCCTTGGAAGATCATCTGTTTCAGTCGCCCTGCCAGGCAGGCATATCTTTCACCAGATTAGGTTGTTCAAAGCTCTGTCCATTTCAGCACAAGGAAATACTGAGCAAAATTCTATCAGAAAGGATCTAACCCTTAGAATGGAAAAAATAAAAGAAAAACAAAATCTCATTTCCAACTCTTTAAGTCTCTAACTGAATCACTGGCCATCTAGTTTTATTTGACAAAGAAGTTAATCAAAAGCTACAAGTGGGTGGAAGTCTGCCACAGAAGACTCCGTAAAATATCTAAAACAAAAAAGGTCATGCTAGGAAAATAGCTGTTTAAAGATTTTTTCACAAACTGGATATTTCCTTTCTTTTTTTTTTTAATTTATAACATGCACTTCATTTTACTAATTATATAATTTTTTCATCTGCATTTGGAGGTTATAATTTTAACAGATTTACACTAATCAACCTTTTTATGACCAGATGAAAGGTATGTGTCTCTGTTCTATGAAAGAACACAGAGATGCTGTCCAAAAGCTACATGTCTAGTAAATTCAACCAAAAATAGCATGTGCTTTGGTAGATAGAGTATCCTGGGAATAACTCCAGGAATGCAGACGTTCACTCTCACCTTTTTTTCTTTTTTTTGAAGCAATTTACTTGTTCACTTGTAAGAATCTCACAGGAATATAAATGCTTGTTCCATCACCTTGCTTCCACCATTACTTTTCTTCAATCTTATGCATGCCTAATAAAATATTAATTTATTTTGTGCCTAGGGTAAAATATACAATAGGGACATGACAGTGGTCTGTGTAATCAACCTAAGGTTCCTGTTCTCATGCCAAGAAGAGTGCAGATATAGCAGTTCTCAGGCTTGTCTTCAGACGACTAGTCTGAAGAAGGGGAATTACCTTTCCCCTTCCTTTATCATTGAATGCTGTCCACTGTTATTGGTATTGGACTGTTTTCAAATAAAAAGAAGAGCAAAAAAATACATGACATCTTAATCCAGTATAAACTAAGTGATCATATTTATTATTTACTCAGATTACAATTAGCTATCAATATTTCCATGATTCATATTAAGAAGCCATGTCTTTATGCTTGACTGATTTCCAGTTGTGTTCAACAGCCAAAACTCCTCTTGAATATAACAGAAGCTAAGAGTTCTCCATACTTCTAGAAATATCAAGCTACTTTTTTTGAGAGTCTCAAAGTGCATTTAACTGCCTACTTTAAAAATGGGAATACTATACCTAGCAATTACAAGATGTTAGCCAGTTGGAAAGAACCTTTGTATTTTTACTAATCAATACCTTTAATTATCCTTTCCCACGCTCATTATCTTGTGGTAAAAACAACACTAGAATTTGAGCATTCTTGGTTTCTGTTCCTGAAGTCAGACTAGTAGGAAATACCTTTTTAGAAAAGAAAACCGTGGCCTTAAGCACTTGAGTAGAAGGCTATTCTGAATCAAGGTTAAGATTCCTTCATTTCCATTTCTTGATCCCATTCCGCAGGTAGGCATCCACTCAGAACTAAATCAGAATTTGTTGATTTGTTAATGTTGGTTTCACTTCCATCCATACACAAAACTCCCTCAGCTTCCAGGACACTTCTTAGTTCCATTTCCATGTGTTCAGTATATGAATGAAACTGGGGCACAGCTTTTTCTCAGCCTGATCGCTCCCAGTCCCTCTAACTTTTACAGTCTCATGCTTCCTATAGCTTCATTGACATGCTTGGAGACAGTGTGTTCCACTGGCACAGACCACAGGGTGAGTGAGTGTATGTCCAGCAAGATGTGACCTCCACCATTCCAGGGCTCACTGCACCAGTGAGGCAGTGACGCTTCACAGGTACTCCTTCCCCTGGGCTGGGCTCAAGTAGGTGCCACTCTTTGGCTGCCTTGGTAGAACAGGCTGCTGCCTGAGGGTCTGAACCTCATTCCTTCATAGTTCTGATACTACCAGAGTCTTTGAGAACCAACTCATTCTCTCCTCTCTCAGCTCTTAGCTTCCTGTTGTGTTGACACATTCCATCAGGTAGAGCTTTATGTGGACTATTGGAAAAAAGAGG
Organism: Rhagologus leucostigma; assembly: GCA_013397725.1. Lineage (NCBI taxonomy): Eukaryota > Metazoa > Chordata > Aves > Passeriformes > Rhagologus > Rhagologus leucostigma. The sequence continues at coordinate 418,099 of VZTD01005732.1, read as the reverse complement.
GCATTTTAATTTGCCCATACAGAACAAGACAGCATGTAACCATGGACTTTTCTATATTTATATCTGAGAAGCAAGTACTATAGGAGGCTGCAAAACAGCCTTGGAATTTGGCCATATGTTCATTCATATAATTTTTGTCCCAGACTCAAATTTATCTCTTGCAGAGATGAAAACCAGTAGCTGCAGACAGTACCCAGGAACTTACTCCAACAGTTCATTCCAGGAAGTGTAGAAAATTATATCAAGTTATAACTGCAGAACACATTTGAAATAGCAGTATATATTAATCTATTCAAACAGCTCCAAACTATAATTTTCCAATGATTAACAGATCCTACCCTGCAAAATTCTGAGTGGACTATGCAGCCAAGTCCTCAGCTTTACATCAACTATCCAATATTCTTAATAGCACTTTTTATCACACTTGTATTCTATTCATACTAACCAGCACAACCATCACCAGTCTATTCTGAATGTTTAGTAAGGCATTCAGCAGACTAGATTTCTTAAGCAGTGAAAAACTTGTTAATATAAGCAAATACTGTTTTTAATGAAGACAGACATGTTAATCTCCAGTGACATGACTGTGTCATGGAACAAATTAAGTAAATGACTGTATTCAAATTTTCCTCAGAAGAAGACGCCAGCTTTTGTTTAGCCAGAGGAGGAGTGTGCCAATCAGTCCCTCCAGGCCAGTAGTGAACTCTTTAGTGAATCACTGAGCAATTGTTCACCTTAGTAATCCTATTACTATATAATCATTTACTACACCCACATTTGGACTACAGCAGTGGTCTTCTTCTAAAAATTGTTTATGGGTCTGAGCGGGATTTTCATGCTCTGATCCTTTGACATCTATATTTCATGTATGGGGAAGGAATCCTTCCTGTTAAGCAGCCTACACACATATTAGTGCCCATGTATGCAATGCCCATGGGCGTGTCAATCACAACTGCCTTTAAAGTACAGTCATCATCTATTTTATGAAATTGTCTTTCTCATGGATCATAGGACACCAAGTAATTTTCTTAAAATGATGCAGTACCGTAGAAACCCTCAGTATTTCCTACCACCTACATTTTTACATTTCTGGATGACTGTCACAAATCTTGTGGGGAAAATATACCACTGAATATATATTTAAATATATTTAAACAAATATATATATATATATACACACATTTAAATAGTCAGCAACAGAATTGACTGGTCTTGTTTAAACCTGCATATTGCTAATATGTTCTAGAAAGACACATAGAGTAAGGACCAAGGATGGAGTGCAGGGTGAACCTGATATACTTTTGTGTGGATTATCTGCACCAGAAAATGTTTTCCATCTGTAAATATTACAACTGTTCATTTATTTATGAAACTTCCTGCCTACATGGTACTGTTTTATGCATGCATATGTGTGTGTCTATATGCAGAGCGGTAAGGAGATGTTTTTGTGTGGGGTCAGCTCCCACTGCTGTGTTTGTGATATGGCCAGCTCAGATGCTTTAGTCCTCCCTTCTCAGTGTGGGTGTTCTCTGTGTTGGGCTCATTTTCAGATACTCCTCCACTACTTCACTTCCCACAGCCTCTCATGATCCCAGCTAAGCATTGTCATGACCGTGTGTGTCTGTGAGTCTGTGTATGAAACAGAGACTTTGAGCTGCATATACTGACAGTAAGAGGGTACCTTAGCTGGTGTTTGGTATTTGTGCTAGACCTCTGCAAAGGAGAGGCCTTCTTCCACACAGATGGGTTTGGTAACACTCCAGTTTTATCCAGGGAGTAATCCTGGGTAAAAGAATAAAAATGTTTATGGCTGTCCTTGGAAACAATTCCTTGCATTTGGTTTCATACTGTCCTTTCAGAAATTGTAAGTTCTTGAAACAGAAAACAAAGAAACTGTGATAAAAATAATAGACACATAAAGGATTGTTTTTGAAGTTATACTGGTACATAATGGTGCTCAGCAGTGCTATTATTATTACAACTTGCTCAAAGTTTCCACTCACAATCACTTTTTACCGAATGCAATGTCCTGGACGTTTCAAAACATATTTTGGTCAGACTTGATATACAAGGCACCTATAATCTCAGCAGCGCACTTTTAGCATACCTTATCTGCTTATACCCAAAAGTTTCTTGACCCTGAGATTCTCTGTAAGGCAAAATACTCTTCTCATCAAGAGGGACCTGACATAAACAGGTACAGAGAAAACTTTGGTGGTTTTTTTTAGCTTTTACATTGACAGGTTTGTTTACTAATGATGAAGAGCAGTTCACAGGGAGTTGCAGAAAATGCTGTGAAAGGTTTGGGATCTGAAAGGCACTACTCCATATAATCAAATGGTTACTATGTTGGAGGAGCTGCACCCTCCTACCAAGAAACAAGCAACACCAGATCTTTAGTCTGCCTGATGGAGGTGTGTGGAAAGAATTAAGTAAAGCAGTTTGATTTTTGGTTGGTGGGAGGTTTAGGGTGGATTGCAGAATGAAGTAGATGAGACACATGAAGCTTTAGAAACCCACTCCATAGATGGAGATGGCAAGCCACATACTAATTGCCTGCCCACACAGCACCGGTGGCAAAGCAGAAACGTGGGTGCTGCAAGTGAGGGTGGCTGCAAATACCGAAGGATGAGAGATCTTCCCCAGGCTCTGCACACTGGCAAAAAGGGGCTGAAACTGACATGGTTTTGGGGACAGGTGAAAAGAATAGATTGCAGTTAACATATTCTTTAATCCTGAAGGCATCCCATGAAATGAAATCTTGTGGCTTAATAAACCAGTGCTAAAAATAGGATTTCTATGGATTTAACCAAAAAATACATGGTGAGGGGTAGCAAACTGGTTATCCAATAACAAAACATTCTTTATATTTGCTTTATATACTATGGATGATGCAGAAGCATTCTGTATTTCTACAGTCTGTTGCCATGAAATCTACATTTAAAAAACACCATCAGCATCTCAGCAAGAGGTACAGGAATTGAGGAACCATAATAGGACCTCTGGATTTTAATCTATGAATGTTTATTTTTGAGTGGCATAAGATAAAAGAACAAGTTGAAGGAAACAGTACTGCAATCAGTGGCATTTGAACCCTTGCATTAAGTTTTGGAGTGATGGCCAAGATCCAGACATGCCTAAAGGTTTCATTTAAAGAATCTGTGCATTCAATTTCTCTAAGGTTGTACAAATACTTACATTCTGCTCCTTATCACTTTGAGGTCTTCTAAATATCAGCATTATAAAGGAGTAGATTTTTTTTTTCCCTGCACCATTATTTTTGAGGTGGCAGAAGGGCAGCTTCAGAGGGCACTCTTTCATCCACCACTGTCATCATTTCTGTTGTTTACAACTGCCATAATGATGAATCTAAAACCTTTATTTTTTATGTCTCTGGAATTTTAGTTATCAACAAATAATCTGACCTATTTTTTACAAGGTCTATTGAACCTTGTCTATTCTCCGCTGCCACAAAATTGAAGTACTTCATAATCATTTCTAACTTTCATCCTAAAAATATCTCTAGCATGGTAATATAAAAATCCCTCTGATTTATGTGTAGGGAATGGAGATACAAGAAGACTAAATACAACATAATACTTAAAAAGATGGAAATTAGAACCAGCTCTTTGGCTAACACCCTGGGACACCTGTACAATTATGCAGTTCTCTAGAATTCTCCTTTTCGGAACATGCACATACAGAAACAAGCAATTATTTTCATCTTTCTTTAACTTTGAGGTGTACAACTGGTTTGCTTAGTTGTGCAAAAAGCACAAAAAGCAAAATTTAGCAGTGATCTGAGCTGTTTACCTTGATCATAATTTCTTCAGAGTGTGACAGCTAGGGCTGCAGGTTGCATCAGGTATCCTTGGTATCTTACATCCACTAACTAACAGACTTCCTGGAAAGCTGATCCTCCTTGTATTCAATGCTATTTCTCTGATGGTGTTTGTATCCCCCAGTTTGCTGAAGGCTGTTCTGAGCATTCAATGCTCTTGAGGGCTGAAGGAAATTTCTCATGGTTTTTTTCTGCAGGTATTTGGAGCCTCATCCAAGTCCATTGGATCACACCCCAATCCACACTTTTATGTATTCTCTTAGAAAGCTTTTATCTGTTAATTGCTGCCACATCTGTCTCTCTTTAAAATTTATTGTAATAGTTGTTGAGTTCCTAATAAAATAAAGCACATATTGTATTTGTTTCTTTTTTTATTCAGCTTTAATGACTTACATATTAACACTATATTTTTCTTTTGGGAATTTTGTTGGTTTGTGTTGTTTTTTTTCATTTCTACAAGAAGCCCATCTTTCTGGAAAGGCACATGAAGAATCGTCCCACCTTTGAGTTTTACACCCACTTATGCATTTTAAATATTAAAATCTTGATCCATAATGACATCCTTCTGCTTTTGTCCAGCTTGACAATGTCTGCTTCCCTTGGCTCTGTGTTAGACTGCTTCCCCTTTTTTAGCTATAATTTTTGTATTATTACATTTACCTAGTGAGATTAGCCTCAGGGCGTTACTTTTGGGCACTTTAAAATCTCTTCTTTTTTCTTTTTAACTAGCCTAAAATAGATCATGTTCTCCTAGTTGCAGAAATATTCTCACTTCTGTCATTACCAGAAAGAGGCATTTTAAAACTCTTTCACTATTTACAATCTACGGTTGGAACTTCAGTCAAGAAGATGAAGACTCTTCTCTAGAGTCAAATTTTCTTGGCACTAGAAGCTGAATCTATTCATTTTTAGACCCTTGTCTTTTGACAGACACTTATTCCTATGGCATTCTTCTTATGAACTCTCTTGGAAATGTGCCCAGGATTATTTTTGTTTATTTGTTCCAAATTCCATTCTACTCGCACGAACACAGAATTTTAATCCCTGCCTGCTGGCAATGAGGGGGTTTATTATAATACTGGAGAAATATGTTAAAGTAATATTTTTTTTCAACCCATCCTTTGAATTTCTGGTCTTCACCAGTAGTTTGAAGGGACACTGTCTTTGCAATTCATGACAACCTGACCAAGACAAACAACATTTTGCCTCCCTTGAAGATCAAGTCAGAGAGACTGGAAGAGTGTAGGTTTCCCCTCTCCCTTGATACAGACAAGCTCCAAAGCACAAGGAGATCTGAAGCTGTGCAGTGCCCACTTTTTTGTTAAGATGTATACATGGCTGGGATGTTTCTCTTTGAAATCAAAGCTTGGTTGTATAGCTAATCTAATTCAGGTTGACATTCATAAAAGTTTCTTCAAGACGGGTTTGCAGCACCACATGTAAGAACTCAGGCAGTCTGTGCCTTCCACTCCCTCACTTGTTTATGCCAGTTTATGTCTTGGATTACCTCTGGGCAAAGTAGTGCCAAGCCGCTCTGTAAACAAACACAGCTATTACAAGGCACTTGCACAAAGAAATGAACCCAGCATTTTGCTTGAATGGTGGCAAACTGCAAATGTCCATTCAGCTCTGGGATTAAGTAGTGCCGCAGACGAGGGTGCTGTGTTGTGTGTGGCAGAGAGCTTCCCCTGGGGGCTCCCTCAGCTGCAGCATCCCCATTAATCCCAGCTGCCTTGAGGGGCACAGGAAAGGATTCATTAAAGTTTTAGAACCAACATCTTGAAGCAATTTTGAGCTACCAGCAGGAGCCAGGGAAAGGAGCAGAGCCCTGGTGTGGTTCTCTGTCTACCATCTAATCCTTTTAGGAGGCAAGTTGCTACAGGCTGAACCAGTTACTGCTTTCATGTGGCTTTCCGCTTCATCTGGCATAAAAAAATAATTATATTGGGGTTTGATTCTTCACCTGACCTTACCTGACACCTCTCTTGCATCTACCCTTTTTGATGATGAGACATCTGTTATTCAGATGCTTCACTGCATTATTATTATTGCACTAGGTAGATGTATCCCCCTCCCCCATCCCAAATAATTGTAAAAGTGCAAGACACTAAGTACATCAGATGAAAAATCTGGTTCTTATTGCTAGGATTAAGCTCTTCTTGATGAATCACACAAATAAATGTATTAGACTTCCATAAAGTCCTCTAGCAAGGGCTGCCCACCTGCACTTGTCACCCACCTGCCTATGTCATAGCAAGGAAGGACCCTACCGATATCCAGAGAGGGACAGAAAGAGTTTGGGTGTTACCGTTTACCCCATGTAGGTTTCTGATTTGCTGATTTAATTAAAGTGATTGGTGACAATCTTTCTATTTACAGAAATTTATCAGATATCTTTCTCTTTATCATTATCTGTCTTATCTTGTGCCTCTAAGAGAGACCTACACCTACTTCTTCGTGTTTTATTGACATGAAGAGATGTGTAGTCACTTTCTCACTAGTGGTATTGAATTCTGGCCCTCCTCCTAATGTGTTCCAGGAAGTGTGCATTCCTCACTGTCAGAAATGTTCAATGAGCATGATTCCTGCCACCTTCACTCAAAGAGGAAGCATTAGGTAGAAATGTTTGTCTTTTTATAAGGAGGGATTTTATTTTTCCATCAGCAAGAACATCTTGTTCTCCTGGAAAGTTCAATGTGTTAAGGAAACTCAGTCCTTTCAAGGATCTAGATTATGCATAATATTATTAGTCTGCTAAAGAATGGGCCTAGATAGCATTATTAGCATTTTCCTCCACTAAGTGGAACAAAATACAGGAATTGAGTTTAGCTGTGCCTTGATTTGGCATACAACATGATAAAGGACAAAGTGTTTGTCTTTACAGTAACTGTTTATTGGATCACTTTCTTATTCTTTTCACTTTTACTTTAGTATTGAAAGACTTTAATTTGCCTTAAAGAGCCGTGCAAAAGCTATGAAATTTACATAACTTCCTAGTTACCCTGCCTAAAAATTTAGAATAGGTGGGAAGAGCTGTTTTTTTTAACCAGACAGTGTCCTGGTTCACTATATATGCCTCAGGTCAGACTCACGAACCACCAAAATCATCTGCCTGGAGAACCTTTATTCTTATTACTCAATGGATAATAACCAGGATTCCTTGTAATGGCAGTCTTAGAGAAGCATGAAGCCTTATTTTGTATATTGTTGTAGAAATCAGATGCTACCTAAAACTGAGGGGGAATTTCATAAAATATTTGTAAAGGTAAAAAGGTACAATTGGGTGCTGAGAATGACAGCTCTTTGATTTTCAGAGTATATATTTTTTTGTTCATTGTTCATGGCTCATTCTTGGTTCAAAACAATTATTTGGTTTAGAGCTGTGGAATGGGTAACCTTGATATCTTGATCCTGAACTGTTTAACTTCAATGTCTGTGACTTTTTCAAGTTTGTTTGTTGGTTTAGAGATGTCCTTTTTTGTTGTTGTTTTTAATTGAACTAACTCTGAATTTGGTGAGTCTAGAAGTCTGCTTTTTCTGTTGTCAAAAACTGGTGTCCATTTTTTGGGCAATAGTTTCATAGAATATCATTGTTTTTTCAAGAAATCCTGCAACTTATTCAAATCTACCTATCGCTCTGGTTGTGCTGTTTTTTGTACTTAACTTACAATGGATGCATTTCCCATCTGTAGAGAAGGATACAAGATGTCTTCAGTGAAAATAGGATTTTTCCAGGGATGAGATAGGTCAGACTGTGAGCAGCAGTGCAGATAGTTTCTTTCCTATTTCGTTTACCCTTTCTGACTGTCTCCCATAAGCCTGGAGTAAAGGATGTGTGCCAGGCCATGATCCTTGTGTGTCCCTTCCAGCTCAAGATGTTCTGTGATTCTGTGATATGTAGATGAAAAATTATCATAATTATCACTTCTTCATGAAGTGGTGCATAACTGTGTCCTGCAAAGAGAAGGACATCCAACTCCGCTGACTGGGATGCCTCACTCTTACTTCCTTTTTAAGTGCCTCATGATACATACCTCAACAAGGACATGACTTCACCTCACCAATGGAGGTGCCTTCAACAAAAGCAGCAAAAGGAAGGTTAAGGAGACTCTCCATCCTTTATTGGATGCAATGGAAACATAGTGGATGAAGAAAGGGCTGAAGTACTTAATACCTTCTTTGCCTCAGTCTTTAATAATAAAAGCAGTTGTGCTCCAATACCCAACCCCCTGAGCTGGAAGACAGAGACAGGGAGCAGAAAGAAGCCCCATAATCCAAGTGGAAATAGTCAGCAACCTGCTCCATCACTTAGACCCACAGAAGTCTGTGGGGATGGGTGGGATCCACCCAAGGGTACTGAGGGAGATGGAAGAAGAGCTCACCAAACCACTTTCAGTCATTTACCATCAGTCCTGGTCAAGTGGGGAGGTCCCAGTCCACTGGAAGTTAGCCAATGGGGCACCCATCTACAGGAATGGCAGGAAGGAGCACACAGGGAATTACAGCCCTGTTAGCCTGACCTCAGTGCTGATGACCAAAGAAAGACAACAAAGCTGGTGAAGGCTCTGGAGCACAAGTCCTGTGAGAAGCAGTTGAGGGAGCTGTGGCTGTTCAGCATGGAGAAGGGAAGGCTCAGAGGAGACCTTATCACTCTCTACAACTCCCTGAAGGATGTTGTAACCAGGTGGGGGTCAGCCTCTTCTCACAATAACAAGAGCTCGAGAAGAAATGTCCTCGATTTGCACTAGGGGAGGTTTAGACTGGATATTAGAAAATTTTTTTCATTGAAAGAGTTGTCAAACTTTGGAACAGGCTAATCAGGGAAGTGCTAGACTCACTATTCCTGGAGGTAGTTAAAAAGGACATGATCTAGGGCTGGGCTTGGCAGTGCTGGGTTAACTGTTGGACTTGATGACCTTAGAGCTCTTTCCCAACCTAAATAATTGTATGATTCTATGATTCAACTGCATCCAGAGGAATTTCATATTCACCTAACACAAATTTTAAGAATTTATAGAATTTAAGAATTTATAGAATCTAACTTTAAGAAGATATCTTTCACTAGCTTCCATCTTTGAATTTTGGTTTAATTAATCAGTTAAATAAGAGCACCTTTCTATCTCTGCTAACAGCAGTGTGAACTTTGGCACTTTCTTTAGGCATTTTCACCAGTTCAGCTAAACTAAGCACCTCCAGATCTGGTCCTCCCCAGAAGGACTTTAAGAAACTAATATTTCTTTACTTTCAGTTTAAGTTTTGAAAATAGTATTCTCAAAACAAACCAACAAACAAACAAACAAAAAATCCCACATTTCCTTCTGCGAAAACATAGCAATTATTCATTGAGTCATCACTAACAATGTAGAAAGCACTGTCCGGGATACAAAAAAATCCCTCAGTTTGCTTACAATTAACAGAGGAAAATAATTTCCAAAGGTTTTTCAGCTTTTATTCACAGTTGGCTCTTGTTCTTCTCTGCTTTTTTACTGTTTCAATTTAACTATGATATGCTAATTATTGACTCCAGAGTGTATCAAGTTTTAAAAGAATGAATAGAAGATACCAGTAGAGTATGTGAAGTGTTTCAGGGCCGGGGGGAGGGAACGTAGACTATGATAGAAGACACAAAAAAGGAGTCTAGTGAAAGAAAAGACACAGAAAGGTGTTAGTAGACTGAAAGAGATAAGGAAAGAGTGGTTGAAAGTGAAGACATAGCACATTTGCCTCTGAAAGAAAAACAGAACCCTACAGCTGTATTTGATCATTCAGATTGGAACTTGCTATCCTTGAACTGTGACATTCTATCTGGTGAGATCTTACTGTAAAATGTATGAACACAGAAGCTTTGTTTTATTTCTATGAGATGCTCTTTAAAGATAGTAATCACAATTCATTAATCAAGTAATCACAAGTAATTAATTATAAAATAAATGAATCAAATATCTATATTTTATACAAGCTAAAGAGGCATAAATTTTGCAGGAATATCAGATTAATCTCACTATATTCTTTGCTTAGCTGTCAAAATAACAGGAAAAAAATCACTGCTGATGTATTTAAGGATCACATTGCATAGATGCTGCATTTCTAAGATATGTTCTTCTTCATCAGAAAGATAGGGGGAAAATGTTGTTACATGACCAGTTCAAATGCAGTACCATGTAGAAAGTGAAGTGTTTTCTTAGCTTGGTCTGAAAATCACTACCACGACTTAATAATAAAATATCATAACAAATCTGATATTAAAAGTCAGATTTCAGACTTAGTTGCTCTTCAAATTATTTAACATAAAGCCACATGGTTATCCTCATGTTTTAAAAATGTTTTTTTGTACTAGGAATTATTCTGCCATGATTCTCCCTGACTTTTATTATCTCTCTAACAGTACTGCAGGAAGACCTATAAGTTCCCAAAATCACTTGATTAACCTGTTGCAGGTAAGAAAGAGACATGAATTGAAAGGGAGTGAATCTCAGAGAGGGGTGCAGGGCACAGGACAGTGATGATAGTGCATCTTTGCACAGGTGTCCCTGCTCCTGTGAGAAGAGACTCACTCCACATGCAATTTAACAGTGTGCACAGCCAGCCCACAGCCTGCAAGTCTCTGCTTTCTCATTGCAATAAGTGCATATTGAAAACATATCTGAATACTGTATCATAAAAGATGTTCTATCTCAATAGACATGTTGTAGTACAGAGAGAGAGGTAAGAGATTGCTTGGAAAATACCTCTAAAATAAACCATGAAGTGAAAACAACAAATAATACTGCCTAAAATCCTGTCTCTAATACTATTTAACTTGTCCTGCAACTGGTGATGCCTTTTTTACAGAAACACAGATTTTGGAGTATTTTAAAGTATAGACATCTGGCTCTATCCTGTGACACACTAGCCATGCTGATCTGATCTAGCAAAGCACTCTTATGCATTCCTAGGCTTCCCCGAGTTTTCTCTTGTGCTTAAGTTGCACTCTTCAACACTTGTTTGATTCGTACCAGAGCTTTCAGCACCTACAAGAACAAACCTTTAGTTAACTTCAAGTGGCTCCTCCTATAGCTGTTAGAACACAGAACAATAGCCAGTTTTGAAATCTTCATACTGATTTGAACATATTTCAAGTAAAGGTGTCAAAAATAGAGATGCCATCTACCATTTGGAAACACAGAATTGATGGCTGGCTGATCTTTCCTTCCTAACTATCCTCCCTGATCATTTTGTGATCCTGTACTTGGAAGATGTAGATGAAAACTCAGACTGGTCATCTCTTAAGCAGTCTCGTGATGTCCAGATCACAGCCCCTTCCTGCTCTTAGGTCTGGCTTTGCTGCCAGTAAAAACAATGGCAAAAGAAACAATGAGGATAATGCAGCTGGCATTTTTGCCAGGATATACCCAGAAGACGTGCAAGACTCCAGAACTATTAAGGACTCTTGATTTCCGTTTTTTAGCAATAGACATAAAGTCAACATAATTTTTGTCATTGACTTAATACCAGTTGAGAACTCACTCTGTTTCATTTGTATGTGACTAAGCATGAAATGTTACTTTAAACTTTAATTAACTTTAAAAATTGCAGAGCTCAAGTAAATTTGGTTTGTCCTGTTATGAAATGTGAAATAATTAGTAAGCTCAGAGTGAAAATGACGCATTACAAAAAAAGACTGAATGAAAATATCCAACTAGACTGGTAGGACAGGGAAGAGAGGGGAAGCAGGCAAAGTCTCAAAATGCTGAACAGCTATTCAGGGTTATAGCAAGACGTATGGTGGCAGGGCTGTACCTGGAAACACAGGAAGGATGCCTAGATAAGGTCAGAGCAGAGAAGGAAGGTGGAGGGAGGAAAAGACAACCATCTGTCAGACTCAAGCTGTGGTGGGGACTCCTCAGTGGGTAAAAAGGTTCTCCTCCACCTCCTCCTGCCCCACCCCATCTGTCCCAGGACTTGCTCAACTCTGTGGCCAGTTCCCCCTCAGGCCCAAGCACACAGTCACCATTCTGGGTTGATCTCAAGGACTGGGCATGCTGTGTGCTGCAATAACCTGAAGGAACATGACTCTGACTGTGAAGTCCACAGCCAGGTGGAACTATCTGTAATTTTCACACTGACTTGAAGTGAAAAAGAAGTATGCTGGAAGCACTGTGAAACGTGTGGACTAGTTTTTAAGCATACCTTAAAAACATTTTCAGTATAATGCCTATAAACTTTTGCAGTCACTCCACAGTTAATCCAGAGCACCATTGATGAAGTTAGTGTATTCACGCTGATGTAACTAATAGCAAAATTTGGTTCCCTGTGGACACGTCTCCCATCCATTCATCCTGCTTGCTACTGCTCCACCCCGTCTCCTCTGAAATGATGGATTTTCATTAAATTGAAAACATCTCTCCTCATGGTGTCATCACAAGAACCATAATGTGCATGTGTAGTATTGCCAAGCATTGCTTAGCAACGGGACCCTGTGTTCTGCCAACTTTCTTTTCACGCTGTCAGTCTGAATTTAACTGAACTTGCTGTGTTGTGTTTCAGAGGACTGACTACATGTCGGTAACGTGACTGATGAATGCTCCAAATATACAAACAAAAACTGGCACTGACCCCCTGTATTTAATAAATAGAGAGTGTGAAATTCAATAAGTCACTTTACATTCACGTTATTCAAAGGCAAATTGTTTACAATCATGATAATTAATCTTGATAAATCCTCATAAAACAGTAACCAATTGGAAAGTATAATTAGACACTTTCCATTTTGAAACTACACTCAATAGGATACTATGGCTCAGCCCTCTATGACATCTACCAGTCAAGAACCACTGTTTTACTAAAAATCACCAGTCTTTTATCACTTAATTAAATAAAGTGTTGAAATTTTTGAAGGTTTGCATTTTCAAAATCACCTAATCACTTAAAATATTGTCTATTAAATAAGTTATATGGAGTTGGAATGAATGGCTCTGGAGAATCTGATTATGTGTTCCCATGCCACCATGAGCAGAAGACTTCTCTTGCAATGCTCAGAGCACTGTAAAATTGGATGGAGATGCAGATATCCTGGAGGATACCAGCTTTTGCAAAATTGAGTTCACTGATCACTGCTTCAGTCTGGTTGAACAGCTCCAGATCTAGCTCACTGCCTTTCAAGTTCAATAGATTTGAGAAGCGAAAGCTGCTCTTAGTTTAAAATCATATGGTTGAATCTTCTGCTGATAGATTGACCCGATTCAACTTAGTCTTAGCCAAATTTCATTAGCTGGAGATCTGAAAGTTTGATTGTGAAAGGTTTTATCAGAAACACCAAATTAACATTTATATATTTCAATTTTTACACGACTCAGATTTTTCAATTGATCTGATGGAGAATGCCTCTCTAATTGTTTTTTAGAAAAATAAATGGAGGTACGCACATATATATGAGACAAGCATCATTGCTGTCTTGGGCGCAGAAAAATAGGAAATGTTAATAGCATAGCAGCAGGAAGAAGATTCACTCTAAAGATATTTAGGTTTTATCTGTAAATTCAGTCAACTAAACATTGGGGCTGTGTCATCTAAAATGCACTACAGTATGTGAAACAACCATATGGGGCTCCAAATATCACCAAAGACCTAGATGAATTTTGTGCCTTTCTGAAGGGGCTGCTGGAGCCCAGACAGAATTCCAGAAAGCAGACTTTTAGGCTAAAATGAAGGATCCCTAGATATCTATAAGAAGGTTATCTGCAACAGACCCACACAAGATTTAGATTAATGTCTTTAATTAAGATTTTTTTATGTGTTTGTCTATACACCTTTTCCTATTCATGGTTATCTACATGCAATCCAGACCCTTCCTACAGTATTAAAGGAACATGTAGAGTGCGGCTGAGTTCACACCAAAGGCTTGGGTAAATCATGAATGGGAATGGTTCTGATCTGTTTTGTAAAACCCTTGTGCTGTTGCTCATTGCCTGTAGCAGAGGCTCCTTAGAGACAATTATTCAACTATTTAATTCACCAGTTACTAAGAGCTCCGGGGGACAAAATTCTAAAAACACAATATTGCTGCTGGTGCAGGATTAAAACAGAAATCCATCAAGGAATCAAGAGCTAATGGGAAGATTTTGAGCATACAAGGAATTTGTTCTTGCCAGGTAGATAATTTCTCCCAAAATATGTTTCCAGGTCTTGTATTACCTAAGATTAAGATACAGATCACCAGTGTCATATATGAAATGAATTTGTTCTCTCTTGGGAACTTACCTAGACACAAAATAAGAATATGGATAAAGAACTTCTGAGAAATAATGGCTAGAAACTATCTGCTAGGCTTATTTTACTTTTCAGGCAGGCATGAACCAGTCTGCAAGGAACAAGTTAGGCCCTTGTGCTATAAACCTTGAAAATTACAATGGAGCTTTGGTAAATTCACTGGTATGCTGAAGTGTTCCTACATTGTTTCATTGTTCCTACATCCTACATTGCTTCAAAATATGGTAATTTATTATTCTGATAATAAGACCTTTTTCATCAAACATCCCTTGCTCACTCTTACCTTCCTGGAGCTTTTTCCACAAATATTACTACTGATAGGATTTTCTCTTTTTCTGTTTGTCTTATATTTCTCCAAGAGTAATATTTCCGTGGGTTTTATTTTCCTGGAACAAGTTACTGTGCTATCAAGTGTAATAATTATAATGATAATTGTGTAACTGAGGAAAGTCTGCTTGTACATGGAACATATGAGTTGCAATACTTACGAGGGTACAGGCTGTTCAGGCAGAAATGATGATCTCATAACATTTCTGACTTCTTGTATAGCCTTACAACTTTCTGTGAATCCAGTATGTTATAAACTCATACCTGTGTCTCTTCAAAGACTTTTATTTGACTCTTAACATACATATGCACTTTGCTTGTTGGTTTCTTTTTTTTCTCATTCTTATCTACAAATTTTGGACTACATTAACTGAATTTCATTAGATTTCCATTCAAGAGCAACTTCAGTTCAAAGCTTACTTTTAGCTCTTCTTATGCTGCCACCTCATTCTAGTTGCGCTCACACTTCTAACCACGTAGGGTTTTGGTAGAAATATTCTCTAGGCACCTGAATGCCCTAAATTGCTTAATGTATGTAGCTAGGCTTCTAGGCCTCTTGGCACTTTAAGCAAGGGAGAATGCCTATTTCAAGCAAAGAGTGGTGGGAATGCTCTATGGAGCATCCAGCACTAACAATGCTTGTAGGCATTGCACTACTTTGCCTTTCTGAGGTGCCTAGCACTCTTTCCAGATTGATTGCAATTAGCCACTTCAGTATTTATTAGGTAGGTACTAACAGGTACTGTGATCAGTGAAGTTCTACGTCGTTAGGAAATCAGATCAGACATTTAATAAATCTAGATATGGACCTGAAGACAACCCCTATATCTTGGGGTTGAACATTCCAAGAGCTTGGTAAAATCTGGACTCGTTTCTGACATTCACAGCGAGCTCACAGCTTTATAATAAGCTGGAACAAAAACTCAGAGTTTGAATATTTCCTAATTTGGAAACTTTTTTGCTTATGCCAAATGTATGACTCAGACCCTTTCTAGTTAATTCTAGGAGTGGAGAATGTTATCATTTCTTTCATATGGCCTTGTGATGTCCAGAGAGAAGCACAGAGACTCTGCTTTTCCTATAATTGATACATACAGAAATATTTTAAAGCCCAAGAGTAATATAAATGGAATCTAAAGAACAGATAAAACTCAATCAATATTCTTAAATGTTGCTTACTACTGCTGACCTAAGCATATGCCAGTAGGCTAAGAAACTACTTGCTAATCTGTCAAAAGCTGAATTAAAGAAACATTTCAATTTCATGGCAAGCACTGAGAAAATTAAAAAAAAAAAAAAAAAATTCTAGTCTGAAAATTTCAGCCTTTTTCTGATACTAATGTATCACACAAATGGTGACCTATTTCAACAGTCTCTTACACACATACATTCAAATACCCCTTCCTTTTTCACTCTTTACTAATTTGAATTTAAAGTGAGACCCCTAAACACCTACACTGCAGTGACTGAAGCACTATCTCAGATAGCTGCAATAAATTAATTTTTGTACCTATATCCATCTTCTTGCCATACCACTGAGCTTTGAACAAGCTAATTTACTCCGTTTTTCAATGACAAACAGAAGCTTAGGCTCCTGAAGTGAGACTGACTGGAATTTAAAACCTCTGTCAAAACCTTGGGAACCCAGGCTGGAACTGGGGGGCTGCGGTTTGGGTCATAGACTCAACAGATATCTGGGAACAGAAATCCATACACACATCACACCTTCATATAATTAGAATTGTGGAATCATAGAAATCATAGTATCATAGAAGCATAGAACGGTATGGGTTGGAGGAGGTCTTAAAGATCATTTAGTTACAATGTTACCACCAGGGACAGGGACACCTTCCACCTTCTCCCTATGTGGTCCTGGAAGATACTTTCTCCTGCACGTTCTGCCTGATCCTACATTTATCAAGGTACTCATTTTTCCTGCTACTACTCCCTCATCGGAGTAGTGTTCTGAGAGAGGAGAGGAGGGGAGGGGAGGGGAG